>VZTI01000689.1:11772-53722 GCA_013397865.1 Struthidea cinerea | reverse complement strand
AAACTGGTGCCGGCGCTGCGAGCCTCTAGCAGTTCTAACAGTTTTCCCCACTTCAGCAAGCACGCTTATAGGCTCACCACGGCCGCGCAGCAAAGGGGAGGGAGGCAGGGCAGCGCAGGCGGATGTGCCGCTGTCCCCAAGCATCCCGGAGCCATTCTGGTTGCTACCACCTCCCCCACTCTCGGTCTAGGCCGCATGGGAATGGGAGGTGGGTTGGTTTTCACGGGCGAGGCTTTTGATGGGGAAAACAGGAGTACAGAAGGGAAAAGCACGATCCACGGCATGGAGAGGATTCCCGACGGAGGGAGGGGGACCCGACGCAACACCAATGGACGCGTGAGGGGTACCCGGGACAGAAGGGGGAGCACGCGCGGTCACGTGAGCGGGAGAAGGTGGGGGAGGGGGGCCACGTGTCTGCGAAAAGCCCGCCGCTGCTGGCGCCGGCGTCGTGCGGTCGGTGCCATCTTTGCTGAGGGGAATGCAAGCGGGAATATTAAAAATAAAGGAAGCAGATGGCACTGTGGGTCATACCATGCTGTTATTAGAATTTTGGGGCAAACTTGAAGTAGCAGGAACTGGGGATCTAGGGAAGGGGTTCGGGGTAGGACCCGGAGTGGCTTGGCCATCACCACCCCGCGCAGGGGACAAAGACGACAGAGACAAAGGGAGGCAGCTGGTAGCACGCCTCTGCATTAAAGCAGTATCTTTGTTCCTGTCTTCCCTGAATGGGGTAGAGGGAACAGGGGTACAGGCAGAGGAGAGCAGATAGGGTTTTTTAAACTGGGATTAACATTTTTTACCCATTTTACAAGACTACAAATAGCTGTTGCTAGCTTGTAAATCAAATACCCTTTTCCTGACAAAAACAGCCATCGAACAAAACGTTTTAAATATTCAACTAACCACTGCTTAAATAGCCACTGGACAAAATGTTTAAAACCTTCTCTGGTATAACGAAAATTTTCCCGAACAAGGACTCTTAGAACTGGGATAAAGGCTTCCTGAAGGAGACGAGAGAACTCCACCCCCATCTCCCTCTCTTCCCAACCCTCGAGATAAAAGCAAATTAACAAAAAAGAATACAAAAGTGACCCATTTTACCTTTGGGGGTGAAATAAAGGTCTCGAGGGCGGTCCACTGACTTCGACCGATCTTTTCTTCTTCTGAGAAGGCTGCCGGTCTGCTCCGCAGAGATCCCTGATAAAACTCAGAGCCCCACAGTCACCCCAACACAAAGGCATGTTCACAGATCCTCACAGTCTTGGAGATGCTCTAAGGGCTGGAGCCCCTCTGCTCTGTTGACAGGCTGGGAGAGCTGGGAGTGTTTACCTGGTGAAGAGAAAGCTCCAAGGAGGCCTCAGAGCCCCTTCCAGTGCCTAGAGGGGCTCCAGGAGAGCTGGAGAGGGACTTGGGACAAGGGATGGAGAGACAGGACACAGGGAATGGCTTCCCCCTGCCAGAGGGCAGGGATAGATGGAATATGGGAAAGGAATTCTTTCTTTAGAGAGTGGTGAGGCCCTGGCACAGGGTACCCCGAAAAGCTGTGGCTGTCCCTGGATCCCTTGAAGTGTCCAAAGCCGGGCTGGGTGAGGCTTCGAGCAACCTGGGATAGTGGAAGGTGTCCCTGCTCATGGCAGGGGGTGGAACAGGATGAGCTTTTAGGTCTGTTCTCACCCAAAGTGTTCTGTGATTTATGAAGTTAGAACTGTTGAGGAAGAAGTTGAAGCTCAAGGGTCTCCAGCATGGGAGCTGGGAAGTGGAGCAGGTCTTTCCTAGAGATAGGGAATCCCTGTAACTGTTTCTTCCTAAGGGAAAATACTTGGCACTATTTTTGCACTTGCACTTTTGCTTTCCCCATGTCTGGGAGCATTCAGAGCTGTGACCTAGGGTTAATTTCCATGTAGACCTTGAGTAGCTGACATAACTGTTGCATAGGAAGTTCCCATAGGAGCTATCAGACGGGGCAGAGCCATCTGATCACTGTGACAGTGTCTTGGCTGCATCATTGAGCCATCAGGGAAAGGCACCCTGTGCCTCTGTGATGTGGCAGCACTGCTGGTACCTCTTGCATTTCCCTGGTGGCTGCATTGGTTCAGTTCTAGCTAACCTCAAAACCAAACAGTTGAGCTCATCCAGATTTAACCATCCTCAGGAAAGAAACTTTATCTTTAAAGTGAATTTCAAGCATGTCCACACACAAAAAAACCTCCCCTGAACTGGCAGAGCTGCAGTAGTGGTTTGGTATTTCAAAGCTTTGGGAGCTTTTCTTCCTGTCCTCATGGAGCTGTAGCTACAAGTTCATTTAATGCAGGCTACTAAACAGCTGTTAGGTGATAAAAACTTTCATTGCCAGCTTAAGCCAAAGTGGTTTCTGCTGTTGTATAATCTTTTATCTGCCTTGTACTTGTACAAGTGATAGGTAACAGCTTTGTAGCTGCAAGGTAATTCCTGAAGAAGAGCTTCAGCGCTGGACACAGAGCTTTGCCTCTGGTAACTACAAACAAGTGGTTTGCCAAGTTCAAACTTTGGGCTTTTTTTTTTTAGTGATCTAGTCTTATTAATTATGTTTATCATGCGAATGATGCTATCAACAATCACTTAGACTAACATAAAAATGCGCATATCTTTTGGGAATTCCAGTTTTGTATTAGCATTTTTGCAGTAAAAAAGAGATAAGCAAGACCTTATGTTCATAAGAGTTTGCTGCTCTTGCCTATTACATAATTCTCTAGCGTTCCCATTCTGTCCTGGGTTGCCTCCCATACGTCTAGCTGACACCTGTAGAAGAGGAGGGAACTGTTGGTTGAGGGATGGCTGTGCTGGATGGATGGCAGCACATGTATACCACTTAGTAGAGGCATGTAGTTCCTGAACTTAATGTGCAGCCCTTCTATATGTGGAGACTTCCTTTTCCACTTACTGAAAGGTTGCTGGCTGAGGGGCATCCCACAGCTATTGTTCAGAAATCTGTAGGAACTTAAAATCTTCTGACACCTCTGTATCTTATCAAATTTGTTTGTAATTGCCCAGTATGCTCAGGGATTCTTGGAGGAAAAGCAATTTTAGGTTGCATGGTGTAAAAGCAAGAAGGCTGGTCTGTTGCATTCTGTGCTTCACTTACTCCTCCCCTTGCTTCAGGACTGCTCTGTATGAAGCTGCAAAAAGCTGTTTCCTGTTGTATTCAACCCCTAGCTTCCTGGTGACCATGTTTCTTTGCTCCACTGACTGTGAAACAGGGCCTGATGCCTAAGGCCAGCTCAGTAAAATGTATAGGCCTGCATTCCTCTGTGTGTCAAATAGGTATTTGTACCCTCAGGCTGGCTTAGAGTTTATGAAGATGCTGAAGCATTTGCAAGAGCCAGGGGTATTCTGGTTAAATGTAGAAAAGGAATATGGAGTTTTTTCCAATCAAACTTTTTTTGTAAATAGCAATCATAGCTTTCTATTATTTTAATAACTAATGTTTTTATACTTAGAGCTGATTTTCAAAAAAGTGGTTTTTACTGTCAGAGTCACTTTTCAACAACATTGGTCATATAACAACAGGCCCAGCACATGCAATCAAGTTATCAATGGGGAATGAGGTTTGTGTCAACCGAATTCAATGCTCTAGAAATTAGGAAGGTGTTGCAATCCAGCTGTCCAGTCTCTCCCACAATCACATCCCATTAAAGAACATGCAATAGGTACGGAGAATTGTTTTCTTGAGACGTTTAGATGCTTTACATATATGCATGTATGTAGAACACACACAGAGATGACATTATTCCTTTTCCTTGCCTGTTTTGCAGGCACAGCCAGTGTAACTGGCTACGTTATGAAATGTTCACTTTCTCAAAGTGGGCACAGGAGCCTTTTGCCTGATTAGGCTGTTTATTGTCTTGTTCTGTAGAGAACACAATAGATTAATTAGCACAGTGACCTGTGTTTGTGTGGTACATCCCCCTGTATCATATCAGGCAGAACTAGGTTAAGAGCTGCATGTGCAAATTTTGCAGCAGTTGAAATGATTTATCATATTATTATCCATCTTTTGTAGGAATCATTAATGAGTTAATGTAGTGTGTGAATCTAAGGCAAGGGGTGTAAAGAATGTGTATGCTGATCAATAATTTGTGTGAGCTTGGAAAACACGTTATTGAAATCAGTCATAATTAACTGTAGATAAAATCCTAATAAATCACTAGTAATGGAGTAGATCTCTTCAAATTGAAAAAAAAAAATGGAAAGACTAGGAGAGGGTCAGACCAGTGAGCTATGAAATTATTCAGGAAAGGAAATGATGACAAGAAGAACTGATACTCATACAAAGATAACCTGTATTGGAACATTTTAGTGAAGAAAAGCCCCATTTTCCTGATGAATGAAGAGAAATTGAGAGCATAAATGATTATTTATTCCCAGGAAGCACCAGCCTCTCTGTATAACTGAGTTTGTGTGTTACCACACTCTGAGGCCACTGAAATGTGTGCTACAATTTCGCCATTCTGCATTATGAATGTTTTTAATGGGGAGAGTTAATTTCAAAAGGAATACTTAATTTTTCAGATAAGATGAAATGCCATGATCATGCTGGCCTCAAGATGGATTTTAAAGCAGAGCCCTGAATTATTTTAGAAGAAGTAAAATCATTTTCTGTCCTATGCAGATGACTGCAGAGGAGCTTGCTATTCCATTACTCTATATTATTTGAGGAAGAGGGGGAAAAGTCTGTAATCATAACTTACTGTGTATGTGGAAAGGAACAGAACGGAAGTTCAACCCTGGCATTGCAGTTATTGATGTCAATAACATAACTAGCTTTTTACATGGAAGCCTACATGCTGCAAACAAACTGGAATGTAAAATACTCTCAGCCATTCACAGAAATCCCCTGCTTTCAAAGTTAATGTTCTGAATTAACATAAATATGCAATTAGTATTTGCAGGCATGGGGATACCTCAAAATCATAAAAGTCAAATCCTGTCATTGTCAAGGCAATCAAACTAGGTAACATGTAACTCCTTGGTCTTCTGCATAAGCAGTAGCAAATGTGTTTAAAGATACTGGTTTGGGTCAAGCATGAAAAACTGCCCTTTCCAAGGAATTGTGTTAACACTATATGAAGTGCTTTTTAGATTTGTTTGGAGCACAGCATCAAGGTTTGGTCATCTCACTAAAATTAAAAAAAGTAAGCTGGTAAAAAAAAAAATTATGAAGTGAATAGGTGAATAGCCAAGGTAACAGATGGAATTTCTATCCAGGGAAAGACTGCAAAATGGATTTTTTTTTTNGAAAAAATGTAAAATTGATTTTTTTTTTTTTTTTTTTTTTTTGCTTGGAGCATAACTAAGTGAAATTGTTGAAGGATTTAAACTAGTTAAGGACATTTATAACACTAAGTCTTATGGTATACTTGAGGGTATTGGGAGAAAATGCGTTAGAGCACACAGGGCAGAGGACACTGGGACCATCTGTCTGGCAGGCATGAAGTGTCCTTTATGGCCATCACAGAGCTTTTGAGAGAGTGACTTGTCTGTATTCAGCTGGTTGGATTCCTTCCACATGTCTTTTGTCCTTATATATAAGGACTTCTCTGTGAATTTATCTTTGCGCACATGTAAGTTTTTTCAAGCCAAAAGGAACGACAAGGTTACAGCTCAGCAGCCCCTGTGGGTGCAGGAGGACACTGGGGACCAGGGACCAGCTGCACGGCCATGCTCTCCCTGGCACACAGGCGTTTCTGCAGCTTCCCATCCAACAGGGCCATGCGTGGCACCAGCAAAATATGTGGCCTGGCTGTGTTTGGGAGCCTCATCTCCCAGAGGAGCAGTGTCTTTGACCTATTTGGAGTTTGCTAGTGGAGTATTTAACTTGTCAGTGCCCCACCTAAAGCCCAAGCAGATGAGTTTTAACTACTTTTTAAACTTCCTGTCCCCAAACCCTACTTGCATAGTGTCTCGGTTTTTGGAGACAAAATTTTAGGAGGAAGCGCTCCAAAATGACCGCCTCCTTCAAAGGGAAAAGGGCCTCCCCTTTTCCTCCGCCAATGAGACAAATTTGTAACAGCAAGTGAAAGTGGGAAAAAACCCCAAACTATTTATTAACACAAAACAAAACAGAGTAGAACAGGAAAAAACAAAACTCAAAATACAGCAAATGCCCGGAGAGGGAACAGACACACGGGTTTGGACCAGCCAGGGCCACCCCGTGGGCCTGCCGGGGCCACCCTGCAGGCTCCCCAGACCAGAGAGAAGGGAAGGGAGGCAGTGAGGCAAGGGGGAGGGAAGAGAAAAAACCAAAAAAAGCAACACAACCTTTTTCCAGATAGCTGGAACAAAAAAAAATCCCAAAGAGCAGCACAGTGGTCCTGGCGCACTCCCTCCCGAACACCGCCAAGACCCTTGGAGCCCCGAGCCGTTGGGCCGAGCCCTTGAACCGACCCTCACCCGGGTGCCGTGGCTCTGGCCCCGCCCCGCAGGTCCAACTTTAAGACACAGTGTCTTTGGGCATTAAGCAGATGGTTAAGGAATAAAAAAACCCCCATTATAACATCACCCCAGGACAAACAGCGTGACAAGCCTGTCTCTGGAGCTGTGACTCCCTTGTGCTGCCAGTTTAATTTACAGTACCTTTATCCATCACCTCAAGGGCAAGGTTTGTCCCTCCAGCTGTGTGATAAAATGTCTGTTGCCAATTGACTTTTGGGTTGATACTGGAATCAGGATTTAATTGCAGATACTTAATTGAGATCAGCTTTGCAGCATCTCACACTTCAGTGAAAGCTGTCCACCACCAAGGAGGGTAGAAATGAAGCCTATGCTTAGCGACTGCACAGGTGTGAAAATTCTGTGGCCACGTGTGGAGATCATTTTCCGAAGCTAGTTTTCCAATGTGAATTTCTTGTAATAAGAATCTCTACACAAATAGCATTCAAATCGTTTTCCCATCAGCATGCAAAAGGCACTTAATGACATTGCCGTGACATTTTCATGCACTTCCCAAACTATTTCCTATTATATTCCTGCAGTATGATGAAAACACTGTGGGCTCTCTGCAGGTTGGCACTGTACTAATATTGCTGCTGTACTCACACCCATGGACAAAGTAATGATGCTGTAATGTTTTATTGCTACATGTAGGAAAACTGCAAGAAGGGAAGTAAAAGAAGTTATTTTTCTTCTCTGTGAAATAGAGGCTAGTCACAAGATTTTGGCCTGTCACACATGAAAAGGCTTGAACACAACATCAGATGCCCTTTATTTCCATGGAAAGGGCTCGACCATGAAAACATGCCTCTTTTTAATAGACTTCATTTAAGGTATCTTTAGAGCTGTTTTACTTAGGCCTCTTGAGCCAGAGACAGGCAATGAGAAAATATTTATTTTCTTTTTCAGTAGCTCCTACTTGCCTAAACCTAACATGAAGCATTAGAAAGAGCATCTTTCTGTTTTGGTTTGGTTTCAGGACATGCAGTTTTCCATCAAATAGCATTTTTATTTGTTACAGTGATAATTGAAACTAAATATTATACCTCTGCTACATGAGGTGCAGCTCTTGTATAGCCCAGTGCTTTGGTGAAACCTGCTTTAAAATCATTCCTTGGAGAATTGTTTTGCAAGGCTTGTAGCAGACAGCTGTTGTGGTTTAAGTGCATTATGGAGTTCATCCTTTCACTTAATCAGGCTTTGGATAACAATGCCCTATGTTGCCAAACTGTTTTTTCCTTATCTGTCCCTTCTATGAAACCATTTTTAGCAGTGCATCATTGGAATACATCAGGCTAACATAAGAGATTAGAAGTCCAAACAGAGAAAAGTGTCAACATTTTTCCTGGAAGAACAAGGGTGATATACAAGTCTCGTCAGCTAGATGATTTGCAGAGTAGAAAGTAGTGTAATTTCAAAAATCTTTTTTTGGTTATGTTTATTCTAAAATGAAGCCATTTCAGATTTGCTGCTCTGGAGATCCAGATTTTTCTTGTTGTAATGTGTTCTCTTCTGTGTCGTGATTCCTGTTCACGGAATCAAATCTCTATGGCTTTTCAAAGCTAAACTTCTACAGCACCAGTAATAATCTCATTGTTATTATATTATCCTTTTCCATAGGTTTAAAGGCCAGTTTATGACTGAAAGGGAATATCTGCAACCAGTCGGTTCCTGATTCTAATTTGCATGTAAATTAAACATTTCAGAATATGACTGTGATTTCTGAATACACACAAAGTATGCTGTTTTGATTCCTGGAAAATAAAAATGCATAACATTAATAAGAAGAACATGATTTATATAGTGGCTTTTTTATCTTAGCAATTTCTGTTCATTTGAGTCTTTTTTTTTTGAAAGCTTCTGTGGCAATGGCCAATTATTCCTGCTGTAATGTGGAACAGAATGTGACAAAACCTTACTTATTTCCATCCACATTAATAGAGAACTCTCAGGTTAAATTCTGGCTGAAGCCCAGCACTGTAGGCTGTTAGTATCTAGTGTTATGCTATTATAGGTGGGTGGTGAAGGTATGAGAGCAAATGGAGGGGAGGGAATTTTGATATATGGATTTTTTTATACTTTCTGGTGTATCAGATTGTATTTAACACTATCCCCTTATTCTTGGCTTGAGATTTACAATACAAAAGACAAAGTAAGGATAGCTGAGAGAAGCTAAAAAACAATCAATCAACTAAATAAAGATAAGGGAATAAATGGAACAGGGGAAAAAATAGAACAAGATATCTCCTAGCTTCCAGCTTGCATTAAAAATGTGTTTATGGATCCTGTAAGATTCACTAAAACTGCTGAAATTTGGGCTGCTTCTTTTAAACAGAGTTGCTCATGTTTACTACCGAAGTGTTGAGTTTGTTTGAATTACTGAAACTGCTTGGTTACTGGAAATATTTGGGCTGACCAGCACAGTTTAAAGGGAATAAAGCACCAGAAAAAGTTGGGGAATACGGATTAATTTTATTTTTAAATGAGAATGTTTTCTTTCATGAAGACAGACATTCCCACTGCTGGAGCTGCTCTTCCCATATACTAATGAAGATATGATGCAGGGAGTGAACCACAGGACACTTGTGTCTGGAAGGCAAACATCAGCCTGGGTGATACGCAAGCTAGAAAATACCAGAAAGAATTTGGAGAGAAGAGGTTTTGGGGTGTATATATGGGAAGAACTTTGCAAAAAGCATGTTTACAGCAGCAAGGGCTCAAGCCCTTTGCTTTTGGGCTGAGCACTGATCCCAGTGGTTGCCCTGGAAATTGTACATGCTTAGGATAGCGGCTGGATTGGTTTTCCTGATCGATCAGTGAACTCTGAGCTCCTTGTGTGGGAAAGAAAAAGCCCACACTCTTCTTCTCTTAACCCTCCTACCCTGTATTAATTGGCCTCAGGGTAGGGAGGCATGTCCCAGGCATATCTTCATCCTGAGCCTTCCACGGCAGCCAAGCTTTCACTGCTTTGCTTACAGCTGTGGTTTTACTTGGCCAGAGAAGCATGCTGGCTCTTCAGAAGCAAAGTTGCTGTGCACATGCTGAGTGGCCAATTTGTGTAACAAAGAAAAATAACGAAGTGCCTGTTGGAGGGCACTGGGTGGTGGTAGAGAGATGGGCCCTGAGGATCAGAGAGAGGGCCTCTGTCCTGGGCCCGGAGGTGACCCTGGGAGTGCATCCAGGTCACCGGAGACGGACTGAGAGAGGATTGTGTGTTTATGGACAGACTGGGCCTGTGAGAAGTGTTCATTGCAGTTTGTGGCCTTACAGGGCATTGTTTGCCTCTTACCATAATAGGTAAAATCTGTGTAATACCCCAGGTGATTGGGGGACACTGTGGTGAACATCTTTCCTGTTTATAGGATGTGATATCCTGTTGGGTGCTGGGATTTAGGGAATTCTGACTGTGCAATAAACGGCTTTGCATTCTTCCACCTGATGAGCAAAGTCCTTGCCCATGTGTCATTACTGCAAAGAGTGCCTTTGGTGGAGGCCATGAAAAAATCTAGATGTGAATTGCTATCTTTTATTTTAAGCCCATTCTGGACACTATGTCTGGGAGAAGAGGCACTTCCACCCAGGCTTGTTCAGCTGCATGACTAAAGAAGGATTTTAGAGATAAGAACAGAGAAGCAGCAGAGATGTGGTATGTGCTTTAAACCCACATGACCTTCTGCTGCCCTCCCCACAGTTCCCTCTCTGTCTCCCAGGTTTACCAACTAATTTCCTACTTGCCTTCGAAGTGCATGTGCAGCCTGTCTGTGTGGAAAGATCCAGCTGTGCCATGCAACATACTGGCCAGTGCAGTGCCAGTGCTGGCTTGCGGATGGGATTTTCACTGATAAGTGATGAGTATTTTGAAGAACAAAATTTCACTGGGAAACTAGATGCACCTAGGCAATAGACTGGTGGTAATGCAGCGCTGGGATCCCACAGGTGTCATCAAGCACTTGTATAAACTGACCACGGGTGCGGGTGCCACATGTGAGCCCTAAACATGCTGCTTCTCTGTGTAGACATGGGACTGCTCTCACCCCAGGTGAAACCCATAGGCTTCTCCTGGGGTTGTGTTTAGGCCTTGAATGACAGGCAGTGCACTATACGCTATGAGTGATGAATCCTACAGGTATGGAAACTGACACTGACTTCCTGAATGTTTTACTTTCTCTTCCATCCTTGTTTAAATTGTTTCTGTGGACAAGGTTTACCATTCCTCAGCCCGAATACATATCCATTGTTGGGTTTTGTGTCAAGGAGTTGATGGTTACCAAGGTTGCTACTGTTATCATCACAGTTAGTTAAAACAGCTCCAAGAGAAGTGCTCCCAGTACCAAACTGATCTGTAACAGCCTGGCACAGTCTGGGGATTGTTAATTTTGACTTCATCTCATTAGGTACAGTGTCCATTGAATGGCTGCCCTGGCCTAATTGCTTGGCCTCCTCTGATACGCATTTGCTCCACTGCTTCACAGAGAAAGGTGTTCAAATCCCTGCATAGTGTTGCAGCAGGGAAGATAAAAAACCAGAGGTACTTCTGCTCAGCTAGGCTAGAGGGTAAAAAAGCCCTTTGTATGGGAAGCAAATGGGAAGCACCTTGTTCTTGTTTATTTAGGAGGTTTATTCAGCCTCCTATGGAAACTCCTGGTTCCAAAATTTAGTTGTTGTATGGAAGAGTCCTTGTTGAGGCTCTCATTGACAATTGCAGGGATGCCTTCTGTAGGAATTCCAAGAATTCCATTTGTCAGGAGGCCTGACAAATCTGGCTTCATTGTCAGCACGCAGCCAAAGTACCAGGGCACCTGAGTGAGTGGCCAGGGGAGGAGCAGAGGGGTCACAATTTGTCTGAGGGCTAATGGCAGTCTGGGGGAGGGATGGAGGAAGCCGAACATAATGTAAAGCCTAGTTAGGATGTAGAGCATTAACTGTGGTGCTAGTGCTAGTCTGGCTGGAATGTTTGCATGTGCTTAGACTACAGATCAAGCAGCTAATGGTGAAAGCAGAGTAATATGATATGGAATATATATCCACTTATATATATATATATATGACACAGTAGCTGATAGGAGAAACCATGAGAGAGTCTATTAGGAGCTGGTTCAGTCTATGTATAGTGGCATCAGAGCTGTGTTTGGGTACAGCCACTGACCAGCAGTACCACCTCTTGCAATACACTGCATGGCTGGGCAAAGCAGTTCCCTATTTTCTTTGGGAACCCTCATGCCCTTTAAGCCACTGGCATTCAGTCACAAGTTATTTAAAATAAATGGAGTACATGTCAGTGCTCTGCTCTGTTGTTCCTTTTTTTTCCCTAGAACAATGCCAGCTGCCTAGAACACGTGTTAGAGTTGGGTCCATTTTAATCAGCATGTTCAAACTCATTAAGTTAATGAGACCCAATTCACTTTGATTCAAAAACATCAAAACCAAAGAACATCCCACCCCCTCTCACCTTTCAACTGATATTTACACTGTTAATTTGATAAGGGCAAAGGAAGTCTCCTCTGCTGACAGCCGGGGTAATTGTTTTCAGACCAAAAGAAATTTCTATATCAAAGGTATATATATACTTAAGAGTTCCCTCCTCTGAAGGAATTTCTGACAACTCTCAAACTTTATTTCTGCTACCAGCAGCAGGGTGTTTTTAGGCCCTGCTAAATATCCTGCACTGGGGATATTACAATGCAAAGCCTTGCTATTAAAAAAGAAGGTGATATTGAAGTTAGGAGCACAATGAAATATCTCCAGAGACGGAAAACTGGTTGAAAGGATGCTACTACAGTCCTTTCTAAAAGTTATTAGTACAGAAGGGCTGTTTTCAATATACAGCACTAGTTTTGGAGAGCATCAGATTGCTGACACTGTCATTAGTCACACTGCGCTCACTCGGAGGGCAATACTTCATTTTTGTACTGCATACTTGGAGCCTTTTCTATTTCCAGTTTCATCACTCAGTATCAACAATCAAAACGGTGCTGATCAAACATCAGGATCTCAAAGGAGTTTGGAAAATTAGCAAAATAAAATGTATCAAGTGACAGGTAATGCGTGTGTTTACGTGATAGGAAAACCCCCAAACATTACAAACAGAGCAGAAGTCATGGGGATGTCTCCCCCACAGACCAGATTTTTTCCAAGGCTCCTTTTGCTGAACTCTGCCGTATCTCTGCCCCTGGGGCTGGGCTGTTGTGTGTGGTAATTGCTACAGCAGCTGCACAAACCAGTTGTAAATGTGACCTGAAAGGAAAATGGGTCCTTTTTAGGCATTTTGGGTAGTTAATACTCACATCTCCAGAATTTCTTATTCTCATTTACACAAGTCTTGTCAACACTCGGGAGAAGGGAGAGCTAATTCACTACCATCTCCATCTTCCTGGAGATAACACCCCATTTCCATCTGAGGACAGATATATAGTCTATGTGGAGCTTTCACTCTTGCTGAAATCAAAGATATGCTGGTATAAAATTATTCCTATTAGCAATGTACATTAACCCAGGAATGAACTGTGGCCCAATTTTCAGCAGACATGTAGCAGCCTGGAGGGTACTGCCACCTTTTGGACAAAAAAAAGGAATGCCACTCTTCAAAAGGTATATTTAACAACATCAAACTGAAAGAATGAAATAGAATGTGGGTATCTGTCATCACTAAAGGTGTTCTTGGTTCACTGATCTAACATAGACAGCTGTGGTTTTTCCATGGTGATTGCATAGTGTGTCATGCAGGTCAGAGAATGAATTGGGTTGTAAAAGCTTGTGCTTTGGGTGATGAAATACTCTTTCTTCTCTTCTTGACTCCTGTGGCAGCCTGAAGCGCAGGGGTTTCAGCATAGGGATATCTGGTGTGACTATCAAAGATTGTCAATGATCTGAGCTCTGGCAGGGTGGAAGCTGTGATGGCATTGTGGGACAGAGCCCTGGAGACATGAAACCTTGCTGTGGTGCAGGACTGTAGAGGTTTGAGGGTTCATTAACCAGAAAAAATGCATCAGTGACATAAGAAAAAAGTTTGGTCTTTGCATCGGCCCTTTGGAGACAGGATGCAAGGTAGCACAAGGAAAGAGTTCAGTCAGTGAGGAATCCCCTGGCTGCATTTTGGCAACGCTGATGGACACCTGGAACAGCCTGGACTGACAGCAGCCATCATGGCCTGCACAGCCAGAGCACCGCATTGTGTGTCAGCAACGGCTTGGTGCGTTGCAAGCTGTTTCTCCATCATTGCCTTTGACTTTCATGGAAGTAAAATTTTTATCATGCTATGAATGAGATAATTGAGGGGAACCTGCTACCGGCAATTTGCGTGTCAGTTTGTATCTAATTACTGGAACATCAGTACTGAGGCTAAAAGCCTGAAATGGTAATATGAAAAACATACACATAAAACCTGGGCTAAAGGGCAGGAGCTATTTTTAGACGAGCAGCTTTGGCTTTTAAACGGGAAGGCAAACCACGTCAGCTTTATTGTTAGTGATAGCATAAATGCAGAGTAATGCAATTTTTGAGTCCAATTAAAAAGGGAAGTCTTGAATTTAAAGGTAATTCACTGCATCATTTGGTGAAATAGCAGGCAGAAGAATGAACAGATGCAGCAAACAGGTTAGACCTGTGCCTTCCAATGATCCCGTTATCATGATGGAGCCAAGACAGGCATGATGACCCACTCCAGATGCCAGGGCCATGGTGGGGCAGGGAAAGGTGTGGGGAGGAAGGAATGGCAGAGTGGGGCTGTTAGGGACTGTCACCTGCATTCCTCCACCCCCTGTGCTACTTGGTGGTGACAGGAGTCAGGAACAAAAGTGTGATGCTGTGCCAGAGAAGAAGCAGGAGGTGGGTGTAAATTTTTGTCTGTATTCTCACCATCCAACTCTATTGTAATTGTCACTAAATTGATTTAATTTTCCACAACTTGAGTCAGTTTTGCCCATGTCAGGAACTGGTAAGTGGTCTTCCTGTCTCAATCTCCACCTAAATTTTTTTTCTTGTTATTTTCTCTCCATTCTGCTGAGGAGAGGGAGGGAGAAGATGGCTGTGTGGGTGACTGGCAGCTGGCCATGGTCAATCCACTACATAGGCAATCTTAGAAGAAGAGGAAACACTCTGTATGTGGTTCATTCAGGTTGTTTTGTTTTCAACAGGAGGAAGTTTGTGGCTGTTTGAAGGGAGAAGTATCTTCAAAGGCTTTGGAGCTTGAGGTCTGTATCTGCAAGAACAAGTAAGTCCTGACTGATGAAACGTAAAACAAACCCAAGTATGTTCCCACTCATTCTGCTGTTAACCATTACTTTTCCTGCATGGCATCCCAGCTCCTGGTTTGCTGTGTGCCATCATGGGAGCAGACCATCCCTGATCACAGATGAAAGCTGCACCCTGGTCCAGCTGCAGGGGCTCCAGGTGGGCTGGAGCCTCCTAACCTCTTCTCCCCATCCTCTTTCTTCCTCCTCTGGCACCTCAGGCCACCTGGCAGGGCTGGTAGCTCCCCCTCCCTTGGCACAATGAGAGATGCTCTGCCTCGTCCTGAAGCCCTCAAAGCCGTCTCACTCTTCCCATCCCTGTACCTGACTGTCCTCAAACCCCCAAAGCTATTTCCACGGAGTGTCCCCCACAAAAGCTTGCTGAAAGCTGAGGATGAACTGCCATTCCCACAATCTCTGAAAAGGTTTTCTATCCTGCTGCATGTCTTTGCTGCTCTTTGAATGGTGCACCCAGAGATACCTGTGTCTCTGGCTGTAGTAACAGCACAGGCCTCCTGATAACATTTCTCTCCTGGTGTTTTGCACCTGTCTTACAACTGGCTTTAGCATGAGCTGTTCAGTGTATCACTGAGAAGATGCTTACACACACATACATTTGGGGACCTTTTTCAAGGTTTTAAAAAGAAGAAAAAAGTACTTTAATGGGTAAAGGAGTTAAAGTTCTAGAAAAAATCTGTTTCTTGACCTAACAGTCAGAAGTCTACTTAGATAAGAGACATATAATTCCAGTGGCATTTAGCAGAGAAACAAGTGCAAATGTCTTCAATATAAAATTAGTGTATCTCAGTCCTATACTAACAACATAAACACAGGGCTCCATATCAGCAAACTTACTGCTAATGTCACTGAACTAAAATAATGTCACAGACTAAAATGTTATATCTGCGACAAAGGTAGAGTAACACAGTCAGAACAGAAATCCCCCTGTATAAAAAGTTCTACCTTGAGACTTGTGTGGTCAGATCAATACACATCAGTTTTGCTTTGTTGTATTGTAAAAGCAAAATGTTGTCCGTGGTATTTGACTGCAATTGCATCATTTTGTAAGAATGAAAAATACAGGGCTTTGGACAGATATCAGATGTCGTCCAGAAGATGCCCTTACAATCCAGAAAATAAGAGGCCCATGTTACAGAACTTCTTACAGAACTGCTTGTGCTATCACCCAAATCCTTTGTTAATCTTCATCTGCCTTTCCTTCTAGACTGAGGCAAGCTGTATGTTATTCAGCCCTGCATGTTACTAAGGGCTGTGCTCACAGCTGTGGCTTTTTTGGGTTATTTCATCCAGTAATCAATCCCAAGTTATTTAAAGCTACCTGTGGCCAGCATATAGGGAGAGAAGTGCAGCAATTCTGTTTTGATTTTATCAGGAGATAAGAATTTTGCAGGGAAACTGGCAAAGATGCATTGAAAATTTTGTGTCCTTAATTTCATCGACAGAGAATGGAGGTACCGAGGAAATAGGTACATTTTTTTTGAACATTATTGTTGGGGTACCCTGGCAAAACCAGCCAGCCTAGGGCTCAAAGGGACAGAGCTGCGCCTGGGAAAACCCCCTCGGTTTAATGTTCCCTCTATACAAGTGTGTACTGGTTCACCCTGGTTTCCCCCTTCCCCCCACCGTGCCAAGGGTTTTGGGCTGGCCCCGGGTTCCTTCCCTTCCCATTGGATGTTGCTGTAAGCCCCACCCCCATCCCTGGGTCCCTGGGGGAAGCCAGGAGCTCCCTGGTCAGACGACTGCAAGGGATGGGGGAATAAACCTCTCTTGTCACCTCCAGCATCTCCGTTCTCGCCTTCCTTTGTTCTCGGGGTCCAGGGGGGTCCAACCAGACCTCCTGTGGATGCAGCTGCATCGCCTGGGAGCTCGCAGCCAGCAAAGGGAAAATCACAGCCGGAAAATTGGCCGGCTTTAAAGCGTGGTCTCAGCTACTAGCTACTCAGCTAGCTCGGGATCTCACATTATTTCTGTATTACTTTTCCCCCTTCCAAGTGTCCCACAATATTGTGTCTGTAACATTTTCTGGGACAAGAGGTACTGGGATAAAGTTTCCAGGGAGGAAGTCTGGTAGAAGACAGGGGGAAGGAGTTTGATCTGAGCTTCAAACTGTTTCCCGAAAAGGGATGAACATAAGGTGAGCGAAGCTTTAAGAATTGTACTGACTTGCTGCCAAAATCTTGTGCTCAGGCAGTTTGAATGTTCATTGATTGTGTCTGCTTCACTTCTCCCTTTCCTACGTTTCTAAGTATTAAAACTGGGAATGACTCACTCCCGTTCTACCCTTTTTATACTGATTTTCCTGTTATTGAAGTGGCTTCTGTAGCACAATGTAAGGAAATGGTGTGACACTGTGTCAAGCACCGCGTGTGACTTGAAGTGACTTTATACCACCCTCTTTCCTTCTTGTTTGTGGGTATCTCAGAATCAAATACCTGGTAAGACCACTAATAGCCTTCAGATCTGACCTGCCAAAGTGTGGTGGGTCAGTTTGGGGAAAAAGGCTTGGAAATTCATCTGGAGTACCCAGAGCAGTATCTCAGTGCCTCACTTCTGGAGTAAAGAAAAACACTATGGATAAGTCACCAACAATTAGAGCTTAAAAAAAACTACTATCATTACAACAAACTCAGAATTAAATAATAGAGCTTCACATGTGATTGATTTTGGTGGGGTTTTGATACCTGGGTTTGGTGAGGATATTTTTGTTCTCAAAGGCGTGTTCATGTAGGTAACCCATGATGGGGAATCTGGCTGTATTATCAGTTGGAGAGGGGAGAATTCATGCTTTTATAATAGAGCATAAGAAGATGTATCCAAACTATATTCAGAAGCAGTACTAGATGCTTTGTGGAAACAAGCTGAACAAAATCATGTTGCATAGGTGTGCTTCTTGCAGTATGAGTTTCCCAAGTGGATGGAAACAGCAAGCTGGGTGAGGTCAGGGCATTTGGGCTGCACAGCTCTGAGAACTCCATTCCTTGGCAGAAACAACATGTATTGCCTGGCAGTCTGTTACTCAACTTAGCTATTGGTAAGGGACTTCAGAGCTGGGTGCTGCTTTCCTGAACCTTGCAAATCTGCCTTTAATTCCAAGATGGAAGGTCTGAATACTGTGTGTATTTGCACATGACTGCAGGCAAAGTTCAAGATATTTAGAAGAAGAAATGAAGGCCATCGATATCCAAGATTCCTAAAGCGTAGGTTAAATTCTTAAATTTGATTCTTAAAGTGTAGGTTAATGCTTCTTGAAGTATAGGATGAAAACATGGGATCCTAGAATCCCATAATCGTTTGGGTTGGAAGGGACCTTAAAGACCATCCTGTCCCACCCCCTGCCATGGGCAGGGACACCTTTCACTATCCCAGGCTGCTCCAAGTCCTGTCCAACCTGGCCTTGGATACTTCCAGGGATGGGGCAGCCACAGCTTCTCTGGGCAGCCTGTGCTGGGGCCTCCTCCCCTCACAGGGAAGAGTTTCTTCCCAATATCCCATCCAAACCTACTTTCTTTCAGTTTAGTACCCCATTGTCCTGTCATTACATGCTCTTGTAAATAGTCTGTCTTGATCTTTCTTGTCCAGGTCCCCCTGGAGGGCATCACGTCTTTCAGGTCTAACCCCTTGTACTAGGTTGAAAGCAAACCAGTGAGAGACTGGAAATCAGAACTACAATTTAATAGGAAAATTAAAAATAAATCCTGTAGTACGGAAACACTGACAGAGTCAGGGTACAACCTGACACCCTGCCAGTCAGGGTGGTGGTAGCAGTCCTATTAAATGGTGGCTGCAGTCCTGTTGGAGTGATAATGTGGTTTTGTTGAAGCAGTGATCCTGTAGAAGGGTCTGGTCTTCCTCTGAAGGTCCAGTGCTGGTTATGTAGCTCTGGTCCTCTAGGAATCCAGTGGGTAAGGCCAGCCTTGTGTTCCAAACCTCGGATTATATCCAGGATGGAATGCTTGGTCCCTCCCCCTGGGCGGAGCATCTCACAATGGGATGATGTAATTTTGCGAGTCATGCAGTGAGGCTGGATGGCCCACTAACAGAAGGTATCCCTCTGGAGAGAGTTATCAGGGATGTGTCATGGAAGAGATAAAGAACACTGCCCCACCTGGTTTTAACAGATGGTGATAGAATACATACTTTTGGTTACAGTTTACATTGTAATCTAAGACACTGCTGCAGAAGCATAGTTAGCAAACTGCATGTTCCTGCTTGTTGTTTTTAAAAATCCCTTCTTAACAACCAAGCTTTTCAAGGGAGAAATACATCCTTCCCCACCTTGATTTTTATCATGATAATCAGCTCTTTAATACACGATCAACATACTGTCTAAAGTGATGTAGAGACCAAGTAGATTTATCTGTGCCCAGATAAGTTTATAACCTGTATGTAGTGTTTGTAAAGGCTTTTCTTAAGCCCAAATAATTTTTTTTCCGGTAGGTCCCTAGGAAATAAAGAACGAAGGGTATTTTATGTTAGATGCAGGAATGTATTATTAATTACCGTTGTTAATATGCCTGAATGTCAAATAAGTGGTTTGACTAGACTTTTTCGGAGGCAAATGTGTTGATTGGTCTTTATCTTTCTCCTCTCTGGTAAAAATTGCATCTTTTTCTATAATGAAGGTGACTTTCTACGAGATTAATCTGAGATTTGTCATGATATCCTTTACAAAGTCTCTACTGATCTTTGAAATTAAGACATCATTGAGGTGAGCAGAGAGAAGAAATACACACACAGCCCCTTTTTTTTTTTTTTTTTTTACACCAGGCAGGTATCTCTGACTAAGTTAAAGAAAGAGTAATACGTTTTACTGTGAAGGGTCTTTGTAATGTAAATACATATAAACACAAGATTTTTTTTTTTTTTTTTAATAGCGAAGCCTTGATCTTGAGGGGAATAGCAAAAAGTGCAGAAAAATTCAAAATTTGCAGAATCCACACATTTTTATGTCTGTTACTTTCTGATGTCATTGAAACGAGGAATACTTGATGTAAAGCTAGCAAGATCACAAATCTCTTGTTCACTGCCTGTGCAGTGTTTCCTTGCTTTGAAGGAAGCAGACAGTCATATGAGTGTTCAAGACATCACCTGTTTTTGATGCTATCAGATGACCTCAGTTAAATCTTTGTCCCTGATATTCAAAATTTTGTGAAGGAAGGAGGCTAAAGGAGTATCAGAGAAGGCTTTACTGTGGGCTGTTTTTGTCATATGCATTTACTATTTTTTCAAGTTTGCCATTTCCAAGTCAGAGTTCCCGATTTCTCTGGTTAAGCTCTTCCCATTATATCCTTATCCATGATTTTTTTAATGGTACTACCACTGTCCTCATGATCAAGGTGAATGATCAAATCATCTTCATCTTCAGTGTTTTTCTTTCCTCAGAGCTGAGTCGTACAGAAAATTAAGCAGAGCCAGACCTCGCAGTTGTCTGTGCTATAATAATACTGGCAAGTACTCTCCCTTGGTTTTTGTCCCTGGAGTTGGCCTAGCCCAGGGAGTGGTCGCAGCCAACAGACTGATGTGACCTTGCTGCTTGGGGTAGTAAGAGTTCAGCTGTTGAGACACAGCCATGTGTGGCAAGGTGGCAGGTAAAGCCATGCAGTGGCAGGTGGCAAAAGTGGGCTTTTGTATTTATCAGTCCAGGATGTAATGTGCATCCCAGACTGTCACAATATGCTGAGTAAAATAAATTTACATTCCTCAGTCAAATTTCTGAACTGGGATCCAATCAATTCCTGTCCCAGCTGTTCTATGTTTTTCCATGTTAGTAATGCTAAAGCTATGCTTTAGCCAAGACACTGGCACCAAAATATTTGTACTTGCCCTTATTTTGATCAAAGTTTTTCCCATTTGCACATGTCCCTTCCTGTGCCTTGTGCTGGTGGTGGTGTTCCCCAATCCATCTTTAGTTTTTTCCCTTATATCCCTCTTTCCTATCTCACCAGGAGCTACCTTCACTTGGAACACCTTTCTCTAAGCTCATGGCAAGCCACCTGCTTCATTCAAATCCCTCCTGAAAATGTCTCCCTCCTTACAAAAGCAGAAGGTGGGAAGGAAGAGGGGACAAAATGAACCAGGAGATGGGACATGAAGTCTTTCCTGAATAGCACTAACATTCATCCATCTTTCTTTCTCCGGTACCTGGTTTCTTTATGGATGTCTTTGCCACAGAATCACAGAAGCAGACTGGTTTGGGTCAGAAGGGACCTTAAAGCCCATCCAGTGCTACCCCCTGCTATGGGCATGGACACTTTCCCCTAGACCAGGGTGCTCTAAGCCCCGTCCAACCTGGCCAACCTTGTCCAAATCACACTGAGAGTAATTTTGGAGAAGATGACTGCACGCTACACACAACTGTGGTCCCCTCATTAGTTCCTTAATGAGCTCTTCCAGGAGGCATACAGAAATTAAACAGGCCCTGGATCCCCATGACAGGGAAGCAAAGGTTACTTTTTCCCTCTCAACCACATAAGAGAGGACTATCTGGAGATTAAAACACCAGGAAAAGGCAATGAAGATGCCTTACCCCGTGCAGTGCCCTATAAAGCAGAATGACACTGCAGAGGAGAATAACACACTTGACAGTGCTCACTGCCCTCCTCCTGCCTTCCAAAAACCTGGGAAGGTGTGGCTGAGCCAGTTATGCAGCTACCACTGTTTTAAAACCTTTTTATGATTTAGCCTTCACTTTTTCTGTCTAGAAGCTGTCTGAAAGGATAAAGGAGAAAGACTCGTCTGGGAAGAGCACAATGAAAGCTGAGGTGTGAGAAGCTGTGGTTTGGGCACTGCTAAAGGACCCTGAAATGCTGTGAAGCTGCGAGGAAAAATTTTAACAAAATCTCTGGAATCCTGTATCTGTCTGAGGGTGGTATGCCCAGCACTTTTCCCAGTAGCCAGGCTGTGTTTGTGAATCCAAAAGTATGCACTTGTGCTCAAAGCTTTTTATTTCATTAAATAGTTGGTTTTGCAGCAATTTTGATGTTTTCAGCTGTTAGACAGCTGAAGGACTAAGTTAAGCTGACCTGTCTGGGATTCATAACTGAAAGGATGTTTTTGGGGATTTCTTCTACTAAATTACTTTGACCTTCTCCCACTGCCACCGAAACTGCGGATTTAATTTGCACTAGAGCTCTGCTGGGCAACAGTGTGGTTTAGAGTGAATCCATACCTTCTCCAGCTTGCTGAGGCCAGACCCTTCTCATAGGGATGCTTTCCCCAGTGCCTTCCTCTGTTGGGGCTCTCCTTGGTACAGGTTGTGCTGCCTCTCAGAGAAGGATTCTGAGCTCTGGTGGCTCCGTATTGATTGGTGTTGATGTATTTTGAGCTCACTTCATATCTGAGACTAGTAATTGCAGCTAGAAAAGAGAGAAGATGTCCTAGACTCTAGCTTTATTGATCTTGTTTGTAAAAATGTCCAGGTATGAACTGAAAAAGATAGGAGACGTCATAGTTATTTAAAACTATGTATTTCATTCTCCCGGTTTATAGTACAGCAGGCTAAATGTTAATATTTTTGCAGCAATATATAGCAGCAATGCTGAAGCAAGCAGCAAAGCGGATATGGTTCAGCTGGTTTTGGTGAATATAGCTCCCAATTAATTTCTAATTTACAATTTTATGAAGAATTGGAATAAAAAATGCTGTTTTCTGAGCTCTAAAGGCAAAATCATTTTTAGAATGAGATTTGAATATTTTATAGCTACTGAATTTATACATTCTGATACATTTATGATGATATTTGTGTCAAGGCAAATCTCTTCCATACAAAAAAAATTCTTAATTTTCACAAGTAATTGAGGTGAAATATTCTTAGGTAAATATAAACCCTGATGAAATTCCGTGTTTGCCCTTTCCATTGCAAACTAAAACCCAATTTTTTTTTTTCAAAATAAAATATTAAGATTCTTGAATTTTTGAGTAACAGTTCATAAATGAATGTGACTATTACATGAAATCATCTAGTTAGGTCATAAAATAAAAATGGAAAAGTAGCTATTTTTTATCCCATATGTTAGTCACCTTTGTTACATTTCACAAAAGCTTTCCAGTCCAACATTTTTAAGTGGGATGTAAATAAGTTCATTCCTCCACTGTCTCCAGTTAGAAATTTTACATGATATGTTCTCTGTGAAACAGCAAAAGAGGCAACAGTGGTGCTTCACTTTTCATCAACGTATAACATCTTCTATTGCAACATGGCTTCATCCTCTTGCGGGAAGAGTTGTTTGTTTCAGTGTCTTTACATTTGGACCCTGTGTATTTTTGAGCCCTTTTGGAGTAATAACTGATGGACTGATTTTCCGTTTTTCAAGGTGAGGTCGCAGTCTGACAGTCTAATTTCACCGTGCTGACTAGAGCATAAACCAAAGGTCATGTTCAAAGTCAATACAGAGTAAAAATCTTTGCACAATAAAAGATAATGCTCCAGCTTGAACAAATATATCTAGTTTACTGCAGTTTCCCCACAAGGATTTCTCAAACTTTCTCAGATGGATATAAAATGATAGATAAACTTTGCAACAACATGCAAATAAAATAGTTTCAAGTGAGGAAGCTGATATGCAGGAAGAAACAAGCTAAAGATTTCTGATTTCCAGTCAGTTATGTACAACTCAAATAAATTACCCTCTGATAAATGGAGGTGCATATTGACTGATAAGCTCTAAGTGGTTTTTATCACTTGGGCAGCATAAAGGAGCCATTGATGCTTAAGCTGGGTTTACGACTGTTGTGCTTTGCCAGCACGAAACAAAGAATCACAAATAAAGGGCCTGCTGCCTCATCTATTTGTGCAGTTATGCTCAAGATAAAGCACTGCAAATTAGGTATACCTAATTTAATCTGCTGAATGTAGTAAAAAAAGATAAGATTATGGCAGCTATGTCTGGCTTCTTTTCCTTTCACTGGTGTTTAATATCAGATGCTTCTTGGTTAACAAATACGCACTGTTCCTTGGAGAAAATAATACATGTAATTCTTTTTATAAAGAATTGCTGCAGCTCTAAATAAATGTGAGATCCTCCATCACTTTTACAGTAAGATCTGAGTCACTCTCAAAATTATCTTTCTTCCAGAAGTATGTACCCAGGGTTCACCTAAAAAAACCCCACCAATATTTTGCTGCCCAGTGTTACAAAATCATGGGTAGTACTGAAGTGGTTGTTTTCTTGGTGAGAAAAATCTGCTGTCTTTAGGCAGAAAATAGAATTAGCTCTGGTCTGTGTTCATGTTTCGCTGCCAACACATGCTAGGCACGTGATTAAGAAGGCAACGCTGTGCCCAGTAGCCTGGAAGACAAGAAATAGTCCCCCAGTGTATGCTCTGGGATTGCATGGAGGCTTTCCTGAAGGAATTTTAACAGGAGACTCCTCTAACTGTCTTAACTCCTTTCAAACAGGTTTATGCTTCTATCTTGTATATCCGGGCTGAGTTCTGCCCTGCAGGAATATGTTCTGATGTTTGCAAAGTGGTAAGAACCTTTTGCTTCATGGTATACCAGTTAATTAAGAGATACGTATTGTTGCTTTGACTGATGCTTTTATAGAGACTTTCCGCTGCTTTGGTAAATGAACTGAGAAGTAAGCTGGTCTGCATGCTGCAATTAGATTTGCACTGGAGGGGGGAGTATATGGAAAATATACTGAAGGTGGAAAATTTGCTCACAGTTTATCTGATTTTTAAAAAAGCTAGAAACAGATGATTTTGTTATAATTTTTGAGTAATTTTTATTACTACACGTTCTTGTGTCTATGGGGGAAAATATACTTAGAGGCACTCAACATGGCACAATGAAGAATTTATTATATATATTACCTTTCTTGCATTGTTTCCTGTTAAGGCCTTTCTCCATTGCGGAGTTTACAGGCTTGTGATGGTATCTTGGGGTGATTTATGATGATAGTCTATTCCCTGATCTTCTGCTTTATGCCAAAAATGGTTGCTGTATCTTTAAGGTGGGTCTGGGGTAGGGGGGAGCCTTGGGCTCCTTGCAGCAGGCTTTTTCAAAGCCTCACTGCCCAGGCATCCAAGGTGTGGGACGGTCTGGGTTTTGCTCGGCTAGCTCGGTTTTGTTAGTGCAGGCAAGAAGGCTTTTTCTTTCCTTTCCTGGCCTTGGAGAAGCTGCAACAGGAATCCTTTGGCAACTTTTTGAGGTGAACTGGACAGCCTGTTTAGTCCAAGATCAGAGAAAACAAGACCTGTGCGAGAGGGGTTGGTCAGGATTGGTGGAAGAGAGGGGCTGCCTCAGAAAGCTGAGCTGGGGAAGGAAAGCACACCAAGAGGCTCTAGCCGACCTGCTTCATCTGCAGTGGAGAGGGGATCGACGCCAGAGAGCAACCACGTTTTCATCTGTTTGCCTGAACTGCTGCCTGAAGCTCCTGGCTTTTTTACCCGAGAGAGAAGCCAGCGCTATCTTCTACCATGTGGTGTGAGCCATTATTTTTTCCCTGGCATTTTGTGTTTTTATTCCAGTGTGTGTGTGGAGGGGGTAAGGTCTGACAGTTTAATATCTAGCATTTAGGTTTTTTTCGCCTGTGCCTTGTGGGCATTCTGTTTGTTAATAAACTGTTGTTTTGGTTTTTTTTTCACTTTCATCCACAAGTATTTATTTCCTATTGGTGGAAAGGGATTGTTGGAACCCTTTTTAGAGGAGATGACTCATTCCAGAGTGTTTTCTCCTTAATTTGTCTCTAAACTGAGACAGATACACTGATAGAGCAGTGCTGGCTTTAGCTGCATGTAGGATGTGTAGCCTGATTCTGAAATATTCATTACAGAGACCAATGATATTACAGTTTACATCCAGCTGTTGGCTTTGCTTAGGGAAAACAGGACTTGCTACCAGGTATTTGTGGACATTGAGTTTACTCGGATGTGATGTATTCACTCCTGTTAGCTCCATGTGTTGCTTTTACAGCTTATACAGTCAGAAACATCCTTCACATAAGGATGTGAAGGGATTAGAAATTGGAAGCATTGCAGATGTTATGCAGCCCATAATAGGTGTTTTGGGTTTTTGTTTTTTTTTGATGAGGGTGACCTCTGGGATGCTTATGGAAGAAGTTAAACTGTGATACACATGAAAGCTAAGTACACTCAAAAAGAGTTTAAGGAATATGGCCAAAAAAGGACTATTTAAAGAGGTACATCGTAAGTTTCATTTGATACAGTCTCAATACATTTTTACATTCACACCATTATAAACAGCCATCCATTCTTTTTAACCAACCACTGCGATCTTGTCACAGGCATGTTATCTTTACATTGCTTTATCTCTGTTAAAGACAAAGCTGTAACAATATTAATAAAATGTTGTTTTTATCTCTCTCTATTTTTTTTTAATGAAGTGGTATCTTCTTAAAACTTACTGTTTTGGGTTTGTTCTTTTCAGTGAATTTTTTCCCATCTGCTACCTGGAAGAAGGACAATGTGAGGGGCTGGGGGTGCCTGAGAGACAAACGGGGCAATTAGGAAACAAGAGGTGTAGCTGGGTGTCGCAACATTCCATTGAAATGGCCCTGGCTGGTGTCAGGTTGCGGGTGATATCACAAGAAAAAGGTAAGGGGGCTACCCTGGCGGTTTTAGCTGGGTTTTTGTGGAGTCTGGTTTCCGAGTTTGGGGGGCGAAGGAGTTGTTTGCCTGCTTCCCTGCCGCCTGACTGCTCGGAGCTCAGAACCAGTGTGCGCAGGACCCTCTGCCCGCAGCACATTGCTGTGGCGACTCTTCTGTGTTGGACTCCGAGATCCCGGTTTGCTTAATTCTTTCTTTGTTTCCCAGCTGTCTGGCGGGAGAGGACGCGTTGGGTGTCCCTGTACGGGCCACCCCTGCGCAGTACCCAGCAATCGCGACCAGCTGCTGCCTGTGGCTTCCCGTCTTGGCCAAGCTGCCGTTAACCACGTGTGGTCTCCGAGCTCGCGCCACAGCGCCCCCTGCAGCCCCGGGGGAACCATCGCACCCGCCCTGCCCGGCCGGGAGCCACCAGCGCCCCTGCCGGCTGTGAGCAGAACTGCACCCAAGGGGAAATGGTTTAAAGAGCCGGGAAGAGACTGTTCATTGGGTTTTCTGTTTTTGTTTGTTGTTGCTGCCATTGTTGTTGTTTGTTTGCCTTGTTATGCACATACATACTAATAAAGAACTGTTATTTTTTTTCCCATATTCCTTTTCCCATGTCTTTGCCTGAAAGCCTCTTAATTTCAAAGTTATAAGAATTTGAAAGGAAGGGGGGTCACATATTCCATTCCAAGAGAAGTTCCCACCTTCCTTGGCAGACATCTGTCTTTCAAACCAAGACACTTATGCAGGATATCATTCACAAATAAAACCTTGTATGGGACGCATTGGGTGAGGATCCATGCTTATGTACCTCAGGATATTATCCTTCTAGAAGGAGCTGTGCAGTGAATTTACCAGATTGCCTCTGGTTGCCTGAGATGAAGCTCTCATCATCTCAGAAGAGGACATGAGTATTGGAGAATCTAGTAGCATGTTTCTGGTTTGTCACACTGAAATATAGAGGTATCTGCTTTTTCTCAAGAAAAAAAGTTACTGTTTGCCTGGAGGAGTGATAAGCACTTACAGAGATCTAATTAATTCTGAAATCCTTCTGTTGATTTCAGCTAAATGTTTCAAGATGCATTTCAGTGTTCCTTACTTAGTCCTCTCTACCCTTTACCCCACCCCAGTGTTTCTCATCCCTCATGTACAGCAGTGCAGAACACTGCTTGGTGTGGCTGTGTGGCAAGGAGCTGCTTTTGACTTTGGAAAGCTTGTCAGGAGGCTGCAAAGGTTTCCTTTCCATTCCTTTTTTGGCAAGAAGCTATGGTCCCCTGGTTTGGGTTAATTCCATTGTGACAATGTCTACAGAGTCAGGAGAAAAAGACTTCTCAGTCTTTTTGGCCCAGTGGCCCCTGAAGTAGTCAGGAGAACATAGAAAATTAGATTATTAGGAGAAATCAGAATAGCATTTTTTGCCATAATGTTTGCTGACTCACAGAAAACCCCAAGAAACTCAAAATCACATGATGGGAGAGGGATGGTAGGAGTGACTCTTCTAAGAAGATCAGATTTTGGAGATACAGTCATACAAATGATCTTCATGTGGGTTCTGGGTTTGTTCTTCATCTACTTCTGATGATGTAGAATTCTTTTTTTCACCTTGAAAGTGCTGTAAAGAAGAGTAACTGTGTGTAACAGATTGGCAGAATAATAAACAGTTTTCCAACTGGGCAGTTAGTTATCTAAGGTGTGTAGACATGCAAGTGATTATCAGTAAGAAAAAGATTGCAAAAAACCTCTTCTCATTCCAGGCAAATAAAGGTGATATTTTCTGCATAGGTACATTCACTAGGCAGAATCAAATTTTGTGACAGGGGATTGGGAGAAACAAAAGCCTTCTTGTAATATTGTGTCAAAAGGCTCATTGTGAATCAGAAGAAAGGTTTAGATGTCACCATGGCTTATGGCATATTATTGTCTTTTCCTTTTGGTGAAATGCAACCGTGGAGTGTAATTATTGCATTTGTAATGTACCTGGTCCTGTAGTCATCTTTTTACCTTGAAATATCTTAGGTGTGCTAAAATGTCCCATTGTAATAATGAGCCATTGCAGTAATAAAGTTGTCAGGGCAGGTACATGATTGACCACTTTGTATTGTTGTACCTGTCCTTTTCATATCATATTACTCTGACTTTATTATTGTTGTTCATCATGTTTATGGGGACACCATAAAATTTGGAGGCAGTCACAGCGTATTTACCTTCCCCCATTCATCAGTGGGAGCTGTTTTTCCTTCCTCTTCCAATGTAATTTGTTGAACAAGAAGTTATTATTATTTTAATGTTATTTGAACAGAGATAAGGTTTAGTAAAAAATACAGACCTAACATTTATGAAATAAATTTTTAGACTCTGTGCCCGGCTTCTTTCTAAGGGATGTTGGGACTGGTTGACTAGAGAAGGTGTGGATGCCCTGTCCCTGGAAGCTGTTCTTCTGTGGTTTTGGGCAGGAAAAGACAAATCTTCCACAACCTTTTTAAGTGTGCTCACCACTGAATGGAAGGGTAAAGCACCCGCTGCTTCCACTTCAGCCAAAATATTGAGTCAAGTTTAACATATTTTCAAATAGTTTCGTGATGATAAAATCCATGTTTGTAGCAGACTACTTTTCACTGCCAAAGGTTCGCATGGGTCTAATCTCTAGGACATGAGGCCATGCAGAGAAGCCCAAAGGCAATAGAAGACTGTGGTACTGAAGGACAGGAAATCAAAAGCTAGGGCTGGTAATGAAAATGCCATCTCTGGTGCTATTTTATTAGAGCTTGGCAAGTCAGTAAATTAATTATTTGTTAGTGATTACATTGCATTATATCACTTTACAGTCATCAAGTTAGGGAACAGCTTCCTTTTGAGCTCTATGGCTGATCCTCTGTTTTTGTTTTCAGTCTTCATGACGTATCTGAAAGCTGCTTGGGTGCTCTTTGGGAACTGATTGCACTCCTCTGTCACGTGGGAAAATTCAAAATTGCTGGTAATAAATAAAACCTATATAGTATAAAGCTCAGTAACAGCACGAAGAGAGAGCAGCAGCATCCCCACTGTCCTTCCCAGGACTCGGTTTCTGGTGGGCTCATTTCCTCAGGCACGCTGATACCCTTTGACAGCCCAGCAAACACTATTTGTGCCCACAACTAGGGTTCATTACCCAAGGGAATGTGGTCAGTTGCTTTTATGTATGAATATATACTTTCCCTCCAAATATTCCCAAATGCTTCAGGGGGCTCTAGCTGTGTCCCCAGGAAAAGACTATGTAAAAAATCAATTGTTTTGGACAATTACAGTCCTTTATTGGATTTATGATCAATGGTAAAATAAGATGGGAGAAAGAGCAAAAAAGCAAGTAGGAGGTGGTGTGCCTTAGGAGAAAAACGTACTTGTTTAATTGAAAGTGTGTCATAAATCTAAGAAGCTCTAGATCTTGTCAGGGGCCAGAATATGACTTGAGGTTTGGAAGATTCAGCTAGTAGCATAACTTGACATTCATAAATCTGCTGTACTGGAACTATTTTTGCAAGTAAATTAAAGGGATGTGGTTCCTAGGTCTGATTTCAATGGACATAACGCCTTCCTTGAGTTTTCTAAGTGGGGTTTTGCTGAAGACTGTTACTTTCCTCCTTCCCCCCACAGTGGATATCTGTGATGCTCCCAAAAGCACAGCACCTAAGGTTTCTGTATTGGCATACTTCACTCAAGGCTTGGAACTTTGGTATTTGGAACTTCGGCTCTCTCCTTACATCTGTTTTGGCAAAAATGTCAGAGTAGTAAAACCCTTCCTTGCTCAGACCTCTCTATTACTGTTTTACGTTTCGTAACAGCAGTATTTCTTATTTATAAACTGACATTTTCAAGTTTAACTTTTTTGTCTCTTTTATATTTACATTGGATTATACTAGTAATAACTCACCTGATTCTGCTAATTGTGCCAAACCCTACAACTAGCTACTCCTAATCTTAAAGAATTAAAGAATTTGATGTACAGTATGTTGTACTGATCCAAATTATATATTCATTTAGTATGATGGCACAGGACTTGAATTTATGCAGAGTCCTATACTTGAACTGGGTAGAAAATGTAAATTGGTGCTGTTCCCCCTCCTCATACACACAGCCTGCCTTCACTGAACAGTTGAATTTGGGCAAAACATTTTCCTATTTTTCAGGATGGATTGTGTGCAACTGCAGTTGCAGAAATGTGACCGTAAAAACCCATTTCCTTTTTGCCAATAGTTACTGATTTAGCATTCATGGCTCAACATGCATTTAGACACTAAGATGTCATGTTACATAATTTTTTACTGCTTAAAGAAGTGAGCACTGCTACCTCTACACTCCAGAAGACACTCTTTGATATCAGTAGGCATTTGAGATTGAAGGCTTCTCTTTGAGAGAATTTTGGTCCATCTTCCCCAGTGTGTCTGCGGGGGAAAGAAGAGTTTGTTTTGTTCTTTCTGCATTTCTCTTCTTCTCTGCATCTATTTTTAGACTCTATTTTTAGATTCTAAAAACAGTACTGTGTGCTGCAGGCAGTTGCCCATTCAGGCTGTGGCACATGTTCTGCAGTGACTCCTTGTTCCTGCGGAAGGGCTGATTGAGTGGCAGACAGCCCAGGCAGGAGGGTTGGGTGCCACATGAGCATGGATCAGACTTCAGGACAGACTGGTGGATTCGGCCACCAAACTCTCACATTATCAGGTTCACTTCTGCTAGGCTTCCTCAGCAATCAGCAGGTTTATGGTTGGGACAAAATTCTTTCATTCTGGCAGTGTGTGAAATCAGTCTCTGCATCTCATTTTCTCTCTGACTCCTGGCATTCGTGGCAGCCTGACTCAGTCCAGGCTGGTGATTGATAGCAGCAGAGAAGGGGTGATCAACAGCTGAATACCCAGCCCTGTGCTGCAGGAGAGACTGTTCCATCATAAGCATTTCTAGTCTCAAAATTTTGAAAGGCACTGGGGGAACTGGGAAAGCCCTGCCTGCCTGCTGAGTCTCTAGGCGCAGCTATGGTTCAGTCACATTGCATCTGTTGAGCTACTTTCTTAGATAAGTGACTTAAGCAAAAATGTCTATCTTTTTAAACTCTATCCAGCCCAGGTTAGGACGGTTTTGTATTATTCTGTTGTTCCATGGGGAGGATACGTGAGTGGGCTCACCTACACCTGAGAAAAGACATTTGTACAGACTCCCATGCTAAACATCTGAGCTTGCTTTGTGTGGCTGTACAAACACTTTGCTTGCCACCTTCTCCTGCCTCATCTCCCCTTTGATGAAAGGCTGTGTCCTTTACCTGAGACAATTTATCGCACTACGGAGAAAAAGCCAGCTAGCTGAAAGGGTAAGTGAAGACAAGCCATCAGTGCCCTGGAGCCAGGAGGAACATCCGTGTCCTGGGGGCACCAGGCCAAGCATGGCTGGCTGGCCCAGGGAGGGGATTGTTCACTCTGCACTAGGCTGGGGCAGCCTCACCTTGAATCTTGTGCAAAGGTTTGAGCACCATAATATAAAAGAGATATTAAGCTGTTAGAGAGCATCCAAAGAGGGGGCACAAGGATGAAGCTGTATGAGGAGTGGCTGAGTACACTTGGTCTGTTCAGCCTGGAGGAGAGGAGACTGAGGGGACACTCATTGCAATGTACAACTTCCTTGTGAGGGGAAGAGGAGGGGCAGGCATCGATCTCTGCTCTGTGGTGACCAGTGACAGGACCTGAGGGACTGTCTGTAGCTGTGTCAGGGGAGGTTTAGGTTGGATATCAGGAAAAGGTTCTTCTCCCAGAGGGTAGTTGGGCACTGGAACAGGGTCCCCGGGGAAGTGGTCACAGCACCAAGCCTGACAGAGATCAAGAAGCATTTGGACAATGTTCTCAGTCACATGGTGAGACTCTTGGGGATGGTACTGTGCAGGGCCAGGAGTTGGACTCAATGATCCTTGTGGGTCCCTTCCAACTCAGCATATTCTGTGATTCCATGATTCTGTGGCATGTGGAGGGCTGCGCTGTGTGGCCAGGCATGCGCTACGCTGCTCACCAAAAGGGGAGCATGCAGGGGGAAGGACAGTGCCAGCCAGTTGTGTGTCAAAAGCACAACCAGATACAGCATCAGGTAGATTCTAAAGCAAGGCCCCAAAAGTGTAATATCTAATTAGGTGCTGTTGTGTGAAATACTGGTGAGTTTGAGAGCTCTTCTGATGAACTAGAGTGTAGAATACATGAGATGTCCACAGTATTTCACAAAGAGGTGGTAAAATCACAAGAGGGGAAAATCTCCCAAAGATGTCATGTGAGGATCTAACGTTGTACAGATCTTGGGTCTACACCTCAAGTATGGAAAACACAACCAATTAAGAAACTGTTGATGGGAGATTCTTGATAGAGACACCCTCCATTTTTCTTTTGGATAGGGCATACTAAGAAGTGATAAAATGTCCATAAATGGGAATCCAGGCCTGGTTTTGGGCTAGTGGAGTCAGCATGTGCACTTTGAGCACCTTCCATAGGGTAAGCCATCAACTCTGATTGCAACCTGCAACTTCAATGGTATTTACCAACTTAAGTGTTTTTCCATGTGTAGTGATAGCTTTTTTTCCAAGCAGCAGGCAGTGACTAGATACAGGATAATGCCTTGTATGCCCACTTTAAGTGCTTTTTTAAGCTATTTTGAGTCACATGCAAGTGCCTGGCAGGTAGAGGATTTACTGCCAGCAATTTGGGGCTTTGCACAGGCAGTCTCTGGGCTGGGTGAGCATACAGGGCTTGTTGTGCATCCCTGAAGCTTTCCTAGCGAGAGTAAACAATGCAACCAGTATTACTGCAATTTATGGGGTAAGCCGGGAACCCTCCTGTGAGTTACAGCCCTGATGGCTGAATTGCGAACGCACTTGTTCTTCTGTGCATAAATAGGCAGTGCCAACCCAATCAGTTATGCTACTTCTGAAGTCTTGGGAATAAAAGAAGCATTTTGCTGCTGAATTACACATACAGGGAGCCTTGAATATCTCAGCTGAAATGGTAAGAGATCTCATGCCAGTCTTCCCAGAAAGAAGGTAGATGGATTCCTGCTTTTGGAATTCTCCTACGTGCTCTCAGAGAGCAGATGGGTACTGTGGTGGGTGAAGGGACAGCACTAAGCACCTCTGTTTTAAACAATAGGAGATTTCACCCCCCGCCCCCTTCACAATGAGCAATAGTGTGCTTCTCATTTCATTATTCAGATGAGGCTTACCGAACAAGGTATTTTTGTGTGAAGCATGTTTTTTCAAGACGTCATTTTGCATTTCTTAAGAAAACTCGGGAACAAATTTTTTGTAAAGAAGAGCCTTGACTGAATTGTAAGCCGTGCTCTAGAGCATTATACATGTTTACTACTCCCAGGGAATTTTAATTCCACAGCCTCAACATTTACTATAAAATCTTGAAAAACACAAGGGGCTTTGGTTGCACTAAACTGCTCTGCATTAGATGAACTTGTTTAAGGTCTGTAAGGTTCTCACTTCTCTGTCTCTTGCTGTACAAGCACTGTCTGACAGCCCAGAGTGAATTAATCCGCTTTCAAGCAGTAACATTGCAAGTCACCTTGCTACTTTAAATCCATTTCAGAAACCTCCCTCAAATTTCTCTGGCACATCCTCAGCTTGACTGTGGAACCATAGAGACATTTAAGCCTTCATCTATTATTGTAGACAGGTGTTTTAATTGAATCACCTGGTACTAGCATGAAAAATTTGGCACTTTCTTTTGCTGTTTGCCTGACACCTTTCCTGCTGTAGTTGTTTGTGATGGCTGAATCTCTTCCAGAGTTTCAGTATGGGAAACTCTGCTGCAGCAGGTTTTCTGGGCTTGGAAGAAGGACTGTGATCTCTTTCTAGTCTGAGTAAACCAGCTGAATAATTTAAAACAAAGCAGACAGGAAATACCAGTGACTCTGAAGAGACAAAGGAAATGGGGAACTCTGCCAGGATGGGGAGCAGCTCTGGCTCCTCAACCAAGTTCTGCCTCTTTTGACTTGGTTTAATTCCTTATGACCTGGATGGTGTCTCTGAAATGTGGAGTCATATTTATCCCAATGAATTTCATGCATTTACCTGAGACATCTCATCACTACGGTAGACAGGGCAGGGGGATGTGTGCACATTTCTAGGAGCAATCCAGTTCAGATCTGAATTTGCTGTGTCTCTCTAAGACAGTACCAATTCCAGCTCTTCAGGGAAGTCTCTAAAGGCACGAGTCAGGCATGATCTATCTACTTGTCAAACCTGTCATGACTGGCTGCATTTCCTTAACAGAAAATATGTCCATCTTTGATCTTCTCCATGAGGTTAACCAGAGCTTTTCTTTGGATTGTTTGATGTTAAAGATGTATCACCAATTACATCTGCTTCACAAACCTCCTGTAGCATCAATTTTGACTTTGTAAACAACCCCAAGTAATCAATCTGTCTTATGACTTAATCTCTGAAGTTTTTTACCTCTGTTACTCTCTGCTGAGTCTGCCCTACCTCATCTCACCTGTCTCCTGCAGGCACCAAGCTCTCAGCTTCCCATGGCCAGTCACCCCATTTATTCATTCAGACCCAGTAAAGGTCCTCTTCCAAAGTCTCTGAATGAAGTGGCACTGCTCCTATTCAATGGCAGTGGTGCAGAATTACAGCCAGACAGCTATAAATGTTTCTTTTTAGGTACCAAAGGTCTTTGTTTTGTGATAGCTGAATTTTGTATGTTCTCACAGGAGTATCTAGGAAACAACTTTGCCACAACAACAATAAAAACAACAAAAAGAATAAGGAAAAAAAAAAGAAGATTTTGAATACCTGTTGATGGTATCCTGATGTTGAGTAGCTTCATGTTATCTAGTCAGTGTAAGAAGACATTTGCATTTGTAGGAATTGTGTCCTTTCAGATAGGAATGATGTGGTCAGTAGTTTGGCTTCTAAAGGGCCTGCAGCAGGATTTCTATCATCTACAGCAGAAAAAAATATTATATTTTGTATTAGTTTTCAAACTCCATCCTCTTTCCCCCTTTGCCAACCCTGCTCTTCCCCAATGAAAGTGGCATGGCACTAAAATTGTGGGGGAGCTTATTAAATCTGCACATTTAATGCCTCAATATAAACCTTGGAAATAAAGTACCATCTTTTAATTTAAACTCTGTATTTACCATCTGCACAAATTGGATTTTTTTTCCTTTTCTATATTACCTGAAAATCAGCATTACTAGGCATTTGTGAAGCACTGACCATTAACATGACCACCTACATTGATGGTTAGGTCAAGGTGCACTGGAGTTTGAGAACAGAGACGGACACTTGGATACTGCTCTTCCTTAAGCCATTAAACCAGGTAAGCATTCTTTAAACAGAATTTGATTTCCTAATGTCATTTTCTCCCTGTTGATACCTGTCTTTAATATCTGATCTGGTCCTCCTTGGCGTTCTCCTGCTGATTTTAAGATGCCTTGTCATTGTCCCCCCAGACTTTGTGCCACCTCATCCTGTGAAGTCCCATCAGTGTACAAGAAAATAAAATCTTAAACATCCAATGAGTGAATTTCCATGGCACAGATTCCAGTTAGCCAGGATTCTCTCTGATATGGAGAGCACTATGGAGACCAATATCAGGGACACTTTTAAATGGTATTACTTGCACTGGAAGCGTAAGATAATTGAAACCAGGAAACAAAATACCATGTTTTGTTTGGGTAGTGAGATTTAAAGGGTTGCATATCCAATACTAAGGAATTTGGGGAAAACCAGAACAAAATCTCTTTACCCTGAAATAATGAACTAATCTCAGATGGCAATGCCTCAAGGAAGATTGAAACATAGGAGGAATCCAGCATCCCAGTCATTCATTCCCACCTCTGTCTGAGCACTCTTTGCTCCTGGGTCAGGTTAGGGGCTGGGGCCAGCTCATGGAAGGGACTGGGGACTTCTTTTAGGGCTGGAGAGTAAAGAAGGACCCCAGGACTGCCAGTTTAGCTGAGCAACTCAGTCATGCCAGGGAATATCTTTTTAGAAGAGATGTTCAGTGTATTTATGTAATTGTCAACATGTATTTTTTTATCTCCTCTCTCTACTATGTGCCTGTGTAAATGCAATGCACGCCCTTCCCTCTTGTCTGTCTTACAGCAATTTTTAGGCAAGTAATTTTAATATTTAACTAACCAGTGAGAAGAATGGATAGGTTTAACTTTGGGAATAAGAAAGCAAAACTGCCCAAACTCCTCCTGTTGTTCAGTCTGGCATCACAAGGAACAACATCAATTTCATCATTGGCATCTTTTGCCCAGTTTTTTACCTCTTGCGCTCTCTTTTTCTTTCTTTCTTGAAGTAAATGATAAGTTTCTTACCCGAATAAATTTTTCCTGCAGGAAAAAGTCAGAATGAGATGTGAGTTAGGCCCTCTTCCCATCACTCCTTTTCCCAATAACCCTTGAAGCATCCAGCCAGTTGAAGACAGTTGCTGAAACCAGTGCTGCTGCCAAAGAAGTGGTTGGAGCCTGAATGGCAGGTAGGAAGCCAAACACAGTAACAGCTCCTGGCATGCAGGGAATGGCAGAGCTGAGCAAATTTCCCCTGGAGGAAATTTCCATCGTCAGTCTTGGACTGGTGAGACCAATGTTGTCCACTGCTGTCATGATTTTCTGGGATACAAATCTTTGTCCCTAGGGTTGAGCTGATAAAGGTGATTCCAGGCTGCTGCTGAGCTTAAGTAAGTTGTGTCTGTTGGACCATGTAAATAAGATAGCCTAAAGTTTTTCCTGGGAAATCCATAGGACGTGGGAGGTTCATTGAGGAGCACAAAGCTATTAATTAAGTGCCTGCATCAAGCAGAGTTGGAACTTTGAGCCCAGCTGGACCTCAGGGAAAGGAGAGGATAATTTTAATTTCTGATTTGTCAGCTGTGACTGTATTTTCTGTAAATTTACCACTGTTGCCTGTCTATATTTTGTAAAAACAATCACACTTAATCATACCAATTGTATATAAAGATGAAGAATTGCTGCAAAGGACGTATTTCACTTTTGACATTTGCTTAAATTCTTAGAAAATAGCATGGCGTAGTGTCCTGCAAAGTTTGAAAGTCACTGCAGACTAAAGCTGCTAAGGGCTGATCTTCATCCTCAGCAAGCCTGAGCACTGCGTCCATTAGTATCTGTTACTGTGTCAATAGAGAACGCAAACTCCAGCACTACCAATTAACTTCACCAGCACACAAATCTTCCCAAGGAAAATAAAGGGAACATGCATCTTTCATAAGGAGGCGGGAGAGCACAGCCCATGCTTCAGACATCTGCTGACCTCTGTGTGTGCCTGCTCTCTCATTATCTTTGACAGGGACTAAATACAGTCCTCAGAGCTGATCAGTGCCTTCTGTCTCTCTGAGGAGGGTCTATTTAATTTACTGTATTATATTATGGTGTCTTTTCTCTTTAACTGAGGACATGACAGTCTATTCTTATGGTAGTTATGCTGTGTGTGCATGTAAATATGGACACAGGGATATAAGCAGCTTTAGCCTCCATTTGGGAAGTTGTTTGAAAACGCATCTCTAAACTTACTTGATTAGATTGAAAATTAAAAATGCTAATACCTAAATAGCTAAAAAAAAAAAGACCAGTCTTAAATGGGTACCATGTGCTAGCCTTAAATGCAGCTTCTGCTGTAACTAATCAAAAGGGTGAGTTTGAAATAGGCTTTCTGTGAGTTTCCTGTGATATGAGAATTATTGTTGCGTAAGTTTGATCTTGTCCTCCTGCCAGCACAGGACTGAGCACTCTTTCATGAGCCTTGAAATGGCTGAGATTGGACATTTCAGGAGACACCAGCTGTAAAGGGAACAAGAGCTTGTCTGGCACTTGGATTGCAATGACTGCAGTGCTCCCTCAAAGACACTTTGTGCCAGAACCCCAAACAAAAGGACTGCCTGAGTACTGTGACACAACTGTTTGCCTCTAATTGCCTCCTCAGCCCCTTGAAGGGGACGTAGATGCAGATGCAGACCCCAATCCCCAGGCACAGAACCTTCAATGTGACTGCGCTTACCTGGATCCTTACACACTAGTTCCTCCTTAGCCTTAAGTAAAAGAGTTACTGGAATTTATCTATGAGACCTTTCAGGCCTGATGGATGCACCTTTCTGCACATACAGAGGCATGGCTGGCCCATGCAATGACACCCAACCAAATTTCAGAGCAAGCTACTAAATCTCTTTCAGGCGAATAAGGAGGACTGAGTGGAAGAGTCAAGCAAAATTTCCACAAACGGAGTATTTGTTATTGCCTGAAGTAGGTAGTTGCATAGTCAGAAGGGAATATAAAAGTAAATGGATGTACTAGTTTTAAAACAAACCAGTGGGAGATTCCAAGTCAGAACTACAGTTTAATAGGAAAATTAAAATAAAGGTGTCTTGGGGTGATTTTATGATAATACTGTATTTCCCTATTGTCTGCTTTTGCCCAGAAATGGGTCCCATAGCTTTAAGCTGGGTCCAGGAGACGGGGGAGAGAAGCCAGGCAAATTCTTCAGTGTGGTTTGTGTTCAAGGACTCACACGAACTCCCCCGCGTTCACACCGCTGCAGAGCCGAGGGAGCACCTTTCTGCTTTTAGCCAGCCTGTTAGCTGAGGCAAGAAATTTTCCCAGGACTGCATACTGAAGTCCTCCAGAACTTCTTCTTCTTCTGGAAGTGTTTGGCCTAGCTGTGATCCATGAACCAGATCACTGGACCCCATGGACTGGCAGGGAAGCTGTGGGGATGCCGCATCCTGGCCTCGGACCTCGGGAGGGGCCGAGCCAGCTACAGACAGAACTCTAAAACCGCCAGCTTTCTCCACATTGAGGAGGTTTATTATCTAACATTATTCATTTTTTTCTTTGCCCTGCTGGCACTCTGCTTGTTAAATAAATAGTTTCTTTCACTTTCATCCAAGAAATTCCTTTAGTATCAGTGGGGGAGGGAGTGCTGAAACCTGTCTTCTGGGGAGGAGATGTCCCTTCCAGGGCATTTCCCCCCTAAACTTGTCTCAAACCGAGACAAAAGACAATAGTACAGAAACACTGACAGAGTCAGAATACAACCTGACACCCTGTTGGTCAGGGTGGTGGTAGCAATCCGATTAAATTGTGGCTGCAGTCCTGTTGAAGTGATGGATGCGGTTTTGTCGTGGCAGTGATCCCGTAGAAGGGTCTGGTTCTTCTCTGGAGGTCCAGTGGTGGTTGTTAAACTGTTGTCCTCTGGGAATCCAGCGGTAGTGCCCTGTAGTGTTCCAAACCTCAGATTATATCCAGGTAGGAATGTTTGGTCCCTCCCCCTGGGCAGAGCACTTCACAATGGGATGATGTTAATTGATGAATCATGCAGTGAGACTGGATGGCCCATTAGCAGGTATAGGGTGTTGAAAGGGATGAGTCGTGGAGGAGATAAAGAACACCCCCCCACCTATCTTAACAGCTTACGTAGATGGTAATAGAATACGTGATTTTTAGTTACATCTTACATTGCAACCTAAGACAATGGAATATAAATACAATGTAAATATTTAAAAGTTTTTGTGGCTATGGTGCTTTGATGTGAGGGACTAAAGACTGCTGAAAAGATACAGCGAAGGAAAAATTACCCATACCCCTTTCCCAAGGTAGTTTGGATTTTTCACTTAGGCTTCCCACCCAGCCATCAGAAGCCTGTGATGTGCAGTGTGACTAAGGTGAGCTGTCACTGTGACAGGCTGGGAAGCAGATGTGACTCTTGTTTGACAAGTATGGCAAGAAATTTCTTCTTTGAAGTTTTAATTTTTTTTTTTGTTTACTTGGCCTTTTCTCCTAACATGGTTATAAAGCCATTCTGTCCAACTCCTCATTTTCCAGCTTTGATTTCTTTGAATGTTTTATGTTGAGGGACGTATATTCTAGGATATTTTTAATCTTCTTTTTGAAATGATGAGATATTTGAGGAAAGAAAAATTCTGTCAGGAATGCAGCAGAACAGGAATTTGGGCATAGCTACAGTAGCTTTCCAGCAGTATCCTGTAACAAGCATATATAATCCATAGGAGGAGATCACATATGTCATGATTGAAGTACTAAATGCTTGGAGTCTGTGTGTAAAGGAGATACTCTTCGTGATTCTGTGCATTACACTTGATTAAAGAGGAAGTGAATAACAGGTCCTTACACACATTGTGAGGAACCCAAGACTTTCATGAAGGAAGCTTGCCAAAATGCTTAATTTGAGTTCAGTCTGAAGCTGTCTGTATGTGGCTGAGTTTGAACAGATGGATTGGTTCAGAGTGGGGAGGAAGTTTTGAGGAAAATCCCAGGATCAAATGTGATAGGATACAGAGTTTATCAGTAGCAGGTGAATTGAGAAGATGCCTTCTTGCCATTGGAATAGCTGTGCTCCAATGTCATGCCAATATGAGCATCTTTAAACGATAAAGTTCACTAGGAGGTAGTGGTTATTTTCAGGTTATTTTCAGCACCTGAGCCTGATGAAAGGTTTCTCTTTCCCCTACTCCCCTGTAGATGGATGACAGCCAGTCAAAAATGTATGAGGATAGTATCTGTGATGTCCTCCAGTGATGAGGCGCAGGTGAGATGAGACTTGTGAGCAGGGGCCATGTAGTGTATCCAGCAAACTGGCATCAGCTTTGAGGAAAATGCAGACAAGCTGGATAGACAGTTTTAAATTCAGAAATAAAAGCAATGCTCTATGTTAAATGACCTCAGGGTCAAATTACTACCCAGAGAGTCTGGCTAGGAGGAGGAGAGCTACATATCCTCCCTTTCCCCGCACAGATCTGATTATTTGACCTGACCCCTCAGACTACCAGTGCTGACCCATAATTGCATGTTGGTGCAGAGGAGCGATACCTGCTGCCTCTGAGAACACTTCAGAGATTGAAGGACTGAGTTTGGTGGGGATCAAACCCTGAAACCCTGGCCCTAAGGCCCTTACACTGACCAACAGAAAGTCCTCAGCACAGCAGTGTGAAGAAGAAATCCTCTCCATTGAGGACATGACAAATGGATGCTCAGCTGCAACACTGTCCCAGCAGGACTCGCCTGCTTTGGCTGCAGAGCTTGGTGGCCCCAGGTCCTCCAATGTGGCGCAGCCTTGCTTGCAGGGACCAACACGTCTTTGGGGAAATGGGGTTTGCAAACAAGAATTAGAGAGAGCACCAGATGCTCTCCCATGTCCCCACATGTGCAATTCCTATCTTGCCAGTTGCTTTCTGCCTCCTATCAAATAGATATGTGGATGTGCACAGGGGCTCATTGTTTCTTTTAGCAACTTTCATTAGATAGTGTTTCTGGATGCGAAAACATCAAAGAAACTACAGCTGTGTGTCCTGCCATTGTTGCTGCTACTGTTCATTTTCTTACCTCATTACTGTTTCCAGCAAATTGTTCTTATCTCAACCCATGATATTTGCCTTTTGTGCCCCCATTTCTCCTCTCTGGCCACCCACAGGTTGGAGGGGGGGTGAGTGAGTGACAGTGTGGTTTGGAGAGTCTTGATGGGAGAACTAAATGGGGGAGTACCATTCCTAAACCATGACACTGTGTTTGCTTTATCCTTTGAAATGTAGTAGGGATAGGGATATTGCTTTGGGGTTTGTGTTCCTGCTAACTTAAAAAAAAAAAAAAAAAAAAAAAAAAATATTTTCAAATTTGGTTTTTTTTGTGTGGAG
>VZTI01000689.1:284-11749 GCA_013397865.1 Struthidea cinerea | reverse complement strand
AAAAAAAAAAAAAAAAAAAAAGTATTTGCACATTGGTGTTTCTTAGTGTGGACTCCCAGGGACAATTAGTCTGAAAATCCAAACCCCTAAGTTAACTGTTTCTGCATTTTCCTCTTCTCCTGAAATGCTTTTCTCTGAAGCAACTGAAACAAATTCTTTTGCAGTCAATGGTGCTTCTGTGTGGCAACCTGTTTGTAAACCAGCTGTAAACCAGAACAGATCTTGCTTGAATCCTGGACATTGGATTTCAAACAGCATTAACCACTTTGTTTGCATGCTTTGTTTTACTGCTGGTTGGGATGAGGAGCTGCATTCAGCCCCCAAAAGCAAACTCCTGTTTGTGGCTTGATGGTTTGTACTGTGAAGGGAACAGAGGAGAACTAATCCTTCAGTGTTCCAGTGACAACTGAGGCAACAAGGCCTCTGGAAGAGTAATTGTCCTTTCTCTGTCACTAGACAGGTCTAAAATTTTCTTTTCCCTTCTTTGTCTGGTCTGCTCACTCCAACAAGCATGTCTCAGCTCTCCTCCCCCGGAACTGCATGCTAAGCATGCCCTGAAAGTGTTCTGAGCTCTGCTCAGCACTTCCCTGTTGCTCTGGAAGGCTGGAGTGCTAAATTTTTATTTTTTGTTAAGGAGAAGACAACACAGAAAATATATTTAAGCTCTCTCATGTCAAAGCAAGGACTGTGGTCCTGGCATAAGGTGGAAATGCTCTTGCAGCATGTGGCCATTCAAAGGAAAATGGCACAGAAATCACACACGTGAAAGTGAGCAGAGTGACACCAAACCAGTCAATACCAGACACTATTGCTACTTGCTCTTAAGGAAGCTTGTGTTATTTGTAGACTGTGGATGTTTCTTAAGTTGGCAATTTAACCACTGTTCACAGCAAATGGCTGCATGGTCTGATTGCTACTAACAGGGAATTTCCCAACCTTTCTCAGTTCTTGGAGCACTCCATGGCCTGCCGTTTTCTTTAGCCACATTTGAAAGAATAATTCTGACCAAACTGCCCCTAATATTGTCTTCAGCATCACAGTATTTCTGTCTGACTCCTGGTCTTGTGGGACTAACCACTAGTTCCTGGACTTTATTTAAAATTAGTGAAGCTGTCAAATATGCACTGTGCCCTTCCACTAAATTGCTCACGTTCTCTGGCTGCCAGCTCTTCAGCATCTATATGTATTTATATACATACAATAATTCTGAATAAAGCTTGAGGTTTATTCAGACGGTTGAAAAATTCATTCAGAAGGATGAAAATGTGGTTGTTCAGCTCACTTATTTAAACATCGATCCTGCTCACTGAAGTGGTTGGAAATCTGCACCTTCTCTGTTCTCCATCAGCGCCGTAAGTCTGTGCAGTCTCAGTGGGATGGCATTGGATATATGGTTATAACCTATAGGTACTGCTCTCTGAATAAGATTACACATAAAGCTCTTGCTTTTGTGCTGTGCTCTGATGGATTTTGCCAAAACACACATTTTTTAAAGATGAAGACCCCAAATAGCAGCTGAGATAGAAGGCTTGGCAACTGCTGACTTCAAATTAAGTATTCCAGAGTTTCTATGCTTGAGATGTGATGCTTGATAGTTTCTATTAAAGCAGCCAAGATATATTGCTAAATACATGAGAAAACACAAATATTGCGATTTCCATAGCAAAGTGCAGCAGAGAGAGGGCAGAGAGTGCACCAGGTTTATTACTCAGGGAGCCCTATGATTGTCTAAAACACATGGTGTGGTAGGGAAGGAGAGGAAAGTGACAGTGCCTCTGAGATGGCATTGCAGCAGAAATACCTGTGTGAGGGGCAGGACACAGCACAGCACAAGGGCTTTGTGAGCAGGTGCTGAGCATGGACACACACCTGTCTATTTTTTATGCATCTCAGCAAGGGATTAATTGTCTCTAGTTACAGTAGTTTGCTGCTTGGGTTTTCTTAAGCTTTTTTTTTTTATTCTGTCTTTTTAACTGTGTTGCTTTAGTTGACACAGCCAAGCCTGCATGGGCAGGAATGTAAGTGTATGTGTACCTTCCTTTTGGCACAGGCAAACATACTGATCCCGAAGAGCCTCAGCCTCAAGAACCAAACATGATATTGCAATAACTAGACAAACTCAAACCTTTATTTCCCATCAACCTCCATGGAGTGTTCTTGTGGGCAGACAGCCTAGGTAGCCATTCCAAGCATCCTCTAAGAACTGGGGCGATCACACTGTGATGGTATAGAAGTGCCTCTTGGAAAAAGTCTTATGGGCTGATCAGCAGAGGTTTAAAGGGTGTGCTGACTGTGAGAGTCAAATCTGTGTGTCCCCACTTGGGGCGAAAGGCAAAGCTTTGACAGCTCTGCTTTCCAGAGTTGACCTCTATAACGCCAATGTCCGGGCTACTGCAGGAGTTTTATGGACCCACTGTGGCACCTAAAAAAAGAAGTAACTGTTCCGTATAGAGAATGTTCTCTACAGGGATAGAGGAGATTGACTTACCTGTTGCATCTCTATGAAAATATTTCAATCCTACATATAAACTGCACCAGAGCAGGGGAAGATGGGAAGCCTGCAAAGAAAACTCCAGGGCAGGTGGACTCTTAACGCACTGCGTGTGGTTTCGTGAAGGGTTAGCTGCGTTTCCCTGAAACGTCCCTGGCAAAGGAATCGTTCCGGCGGGTGCAGTGTAGCACTCCAACAAGCTTACTCCTTTCACCCGTGCGGCTGTTGGTGCAGAACTCCTCACACACGCACACACAAGCTGGATAGCTCAGCGTTACCAGAGGCAAAGAGTCAGAAGGGCTCTCCCGCATGGCATTCCACAGAAGATGGTTTATTGTTGCATCTGCAGAGGGCACCAGGGGCGAAAGGGAGCGGACCTCGCATGGTCCAGGGTTTATGTATGGGAGCGGAGGGAGCATCAGAGACGGAGGATCTGAGGGCATGGGGGCGGTACAAAGGCGGGACTAGGGAAAGGGAGCCAATGGGGAAGGTCTGTGGCCATGTAGGAGTACAAGTCAGTCAAACAGACTAAGTCTGCATAGCACCAAAAAGACTGATGGGAGAGGTTTTTCCTTTCTCCCCATGAGGTCAGGGGGTGTTCTTAAACCTCGGAATCGGTCCACCAGCAGGCCTCTGCTATTTCGGGGCTCCTTGGCCCCTCAGCCATCACAATCGCTGTCTCAGTGGCTACAACAGACTCTGGTCATTTTGTTCAATGTAGTATTATAAATGCTATTTACAGTATTCCTCCACGCAGCAAATACTGTAAGTACTATAAATCCAAGGAAAAATCCTGTGACTTTTTTTCTGTTTGGAAATATGTCTGGGAACTGTTATACTTTAGCATATTGCATAGGAAATGGAGCTTTAATTCTGTGGAATACTGCTTTGAGTCTCCTGAGAAGAGAACCCTAAGCTATACTTCAGTAAAGATTTAGCTCAGGTGCAGAAAGAAGTGTTTAGCTATGATTTTCTAACCTGCTGTGCTATCACAGATAATTTTGGGCAGAAACAGTTCACCGGGTTTTCTCAAGGTATGTATCCAAGGGGACTCTGAGTTAACCACAGCAGAAATGCAGAAGTAACTGTCATTTGTATTTCCGAGGCACCAGAAGCTCTTGGGTTCACACATGCACATGTTCAGGGGCAGGATGTCCTTCCCAAATGGATTAATATGGGAAGGAAACCACATTTTTTCTGGCCTGCTCAGGTATAATTCTATCAGTAATGAATATGAAACATTGAATTTCCTAACACCAGAAAATAAAATGCAAGACTAGAAACAGGTGCACTGTGCTGCATTGTAGGGTGAATATACAAGAAAGAAAGGGGCCCATTTTGCTTTATTTTCCATGTAAGGCAGAGGGAGAAATTGCAGGTAAAGAGAATAGCAGAAGCTGATCTGTGCTTGGAAAGCAGCATTTGGCTGTGCAGCATTTTGCTAATAAGCTAGAGCTATTAAAAATTAATTTACAAGTATGTGGTTGTCTCATTATCCAGCTTGCAGTGTACAAAACACTTTTTCAGGAGATGCTCTACCATTTGCTGGAGGTGTTGCAAAGAGTTTTGCTGTGCTGGGCCCCAGCTGTTGTGTGAGATGTTTGTGCCTCCTGGATGTGGCAGCCTTGCAAAACTGCCTTTGTTTTGCTGCTGACTGGTGAGCATTAATCAGCTTTAATTATCACTACTGGATATACTACAGCTTACAAAAGTTGCCCTCTGCATTCTGCTGTAAATGGAGCCTCAAACAGTTGTAGTTGCTTACGGCTGTGTGCTGGAAAACCTGTTTTGTTCTGTGGCTCACGCTCTCACCCTTTAATCAGAACTTGTTCTGAAAATGGCAGTGCCGTGTCTCTGAAGGCGATCTCATTTTTGAGGGCAGTAGCCAAGGGGGATATTGTCATCTGTTTCAACCTGTTAAGAGAATGAGACCGTGAAAAACACACTTCGAACTTCAAGAAAAAGCATTGATCTGGTTTTCAGGCAGTTCATCTGGGAGTCTGAACAGAGAAGTTCTGGGTTTTGCTGATGATGTTCTGCTTCTCAGGGATGCATCAGGACCTCCCTCCGCTCTGACTCAAGGGATTCACCCCAAGGAAGACCACAGATGTCACAATAAGTGCCTGCTTGGGAGTCAAGTGTCTCAGCTGCCATTAGAGAGGGCAGATCCATAAAGCAGATGGGCTCATCTTGAAACAGGTGCTGAAGGGGGGATTTGGTTGTGTCAGCACAGCTGTCTGGTGCTGTGGGATGCCCTGCAGGATCCACAATGTCTGCACACACCTGGCAGGTGTGGGGCATTCAGGGAGGATCTGTGTCTTTTTGGACCTTCAGCTGAAGGCCCAGGGGCACCTAAAATGTTGCTGGATACTGCAGAGGGGCAACTGGAGGCCATTCTGACAGACTTTTATTTAGATGGTCTCTGACTGCACTGACTGGGGTAACAGCAAGACTCTAAAAGGGAGCATGTGAACACTTAAGTGCCTTTACCTGAAACTAAGCCTTAGGCCCAGTCTGACTTCATAAGGCTCTGTAACTTGTTAGAGTTTAAATTAGTTTTTTACTTAAGAGCAGAGACAGATCATGTTGAGTGCATGTACTGGAAGAGTAAATTATGAATCTAAAAATCATAACCACAAAGTAGAAGTGCAGTGATACCATTCTGCCTTATTTTCAGATAACTTACAGAGTTTAGCTGTGTTGTGATGAAGGGGAGGGAGGGAGGTGAACAATGTGTTGTCACTGGAGAGGGACTGCACTTCAGTTGCTTACCTATATTCCCTATATTCTCTCCCAGTAAATCTGCACCAGGTAAAAAAGTCTCTGTATTCATGATATTCAGAATCAGTTTGAGCCTTGAATGCACATATGATGTGGCATTTATTTATCAGAAGCAGTCCTAGAACCACTCAGCTCTGTATGTCTTTTACTAGATTTTTGATCAGTGTTATGTCTGTGTGCTGGGAAAATTTTGCTATCATTACAAGACTTAAAATATAAATGTGGTTTTTATCTACTTTTATTGCCCTTGTAAATTGAACCTATTTTTTTTTATCCATTTTGAAGATAATTAAAATGTCATCAGAGAACTTATATTGTTTTATTTGAACTCCAAGGTGGAATGCTAAGTCAGTTTGAATCAGCAAGGTTCAAAAAATGTATTATTTTTGGTAAATACCTCAAGTATATTCACTGTCTAGGAGCTTTTATTTGATACAGTGCATATTTGGAAGTAAATATCACTTTGGGTAGGCAGCACTGAGATGCTTCCTGAAATGCATTGAGTTTACTTTGATAAATCTGATACAAGACATAATCTCTTCCCACTTGCATATGGATTTCATTATGTAGGGAAATGCTGCATTCCATTTCGATTTAGTTTGTGGTTGAAAGAAGCCAACCACTTTAAATTCACAGTGAGCTTTATTGTGTCTTTTTGCAGGCAGAATTGCATCACATTCTGAATGTCAAGGTGCTGTCAGCCAGCCTGGTGAGAGGCACTGCAGGCACGAGGAAGGTGCAAAGGAAAGTGTGGCACTTCCCAGCACACCCAGAGGTGCAGGTGTGGTGCTGTGCTCATTGGGAAAGCAGTCTGAGTTGGAAACATGGTGCTGCAGGGCATGGGGAGCTGCTGCCAGTGCCTGCTCACGGACAGAATAATGGCATTAAATGCCACGGACTGGAGTGGCAGCATTGCAGTGCAGGTACTGAGGACTGAGCGGGACTGGAACTGGCTGGTGGGGAAGGAAGAGGAGAAACTGTTGATCAGGGTGAAGGTCAGATGGTCAGCACATGTGGCCAAAGCCAACAGTTATTTTCAGGCAGAAATCACTGGGGCATCATCAAAGTCCTAATTAAATATGCAAATAAAACTGCTGAATTAATCTTGTTTTATTGAATACTGGCAAACATTTATGAACTGCTCAATTCAAAGAGGGGTTTGGCAGTAGTTTGGACACATGCTGACAACAGTAGAAATCCTGTGATAGGAAGTCTCACTGGAGTAGCCCTTCCTGTATTGGCGAAGCTCCTATTTAGAGCAAAATATTTTACTTGGGGCTGCAGCACTGCCCATTTCAATTGGGAGTTACCCATTTGTATATGAAAATGTAGCTGCATTTCACCCCAAAACACCCTTAAGTGGCACAGATCATTCCTCTGTGCAGCTGGGATTTCTTGTTGTGTTGAAGGTTTATAGGATGAAATCTATAACATAAATGTAACAATACTATTACTTCCCACACTAAAAAGAGATGGCAAAATATCTTTACCTGCCTTTGATTCAGCCACGCCTGGGTGCAGCAAGGGGTGCTGAAGGCCTGTCCCAGAGAGCGGCTGGAGCCCAGCAGGAAAGCTGAAAACCACGCTGCCACTGGAATTCTTCATTTTGCCACCCTGATGCTGAAATAGATCCATTTCAACAAGAACAAGAAAACAAATTTTCAAAGAAGAATGAGAGCTCCATGTCAGGAACAACTGTTTTTCTGAAAATGCTGGAAAAAGGGATTTCAGCTGATACCTTGTGGCACTCTTGAGGCTGGGCTGATAACACCATCTCTCAGCTGGTCACCGAAGCAAGCCAGGAACTACTGTTCTCCTATTTTTGTTGTGCGTCTAAGTGTGTATTAATGAACACTGCCTCCATCGTACCTCCCAATCCCTCTCAGGTCTGGAGTCTTTTCTTGATCCTCCTCCCTCCCAAGGAGTTTACCATGTGAAAATGACTGCTGTCACTTCTCATTTCGTTGCTGAAATCAGTCAAAAACTCCTTCAAACCAATGCAGCATTAAGAAGCAGATATTCTTTGTTACAGTGCTGGATGAACAAGGGGATAGCTCCACCAAAATCGTGCATCCTGAGCACAGAAAAGCTCCTTGTCTCAGTTTTTGGAGACAAAATTTTAGGAGGAAACGCTCTGGAATGAGCGCCTCCTCCAAAGGGAAAAGGGCCTTCCCTTTTCCTCCACCAGTGAAACAAATTGGTAACAGCAAGTGAAAGTGGGGAAAAAACCCAAACTGTTTTATTAACACAAAACAGGACAGAACAGGAAAAAACAAAACNCAAAAAAAACCAACACAACCTTTTTCCAGATAGCTGGAACAAAAAAATCCCAAAGAGCAGCACAGTGGTCCTGGCGCACTCCCTCCCGAACACCGCCAAGACCCTTGGAGCCCCGAGCCGTTGGGCCAAGCCCTTGAACCGACCCGCACCCGGGTGCCGTGGCTCTGGCCCCGCCCCGCAGGTCCAACTTTAAGACACAGTGTCTTTGGGCATTAAGCAGATGGTTAAGGAACAAAAAAACCACCCCAAAACGAAAACCTTATAACATCACCTCAGGACACTCCTGATTGTATACTGTATTTTACATACATATTCCTTGATTTCCCTGGAGCAAACATTTGTATGATAATCCTTTCCCTGAATCATTACCACAGGTTCCCTCCCCTTTGCGCAAACATTCTTCTGTCCCAGGGGTCCCTCTGGTGCTCATAGACCCGAGTTGCCACTGGATGAACTGGTGTTACCTCCCAAATACGGAGCAGAGTTAGCACACCCAGGCTGGATCATGATTTTGTGCATCTTCCTGGTTAATATTTAATGATCCTACAGAATAAGCTTTGTGGGGTTCCATAGGCCAGTGTTTCTGCAAGATAACAATTGTATTTTCCCACCAGCTGAGCAAATAGTTTTTCATCCAGCAATAATTTCAGCCCAGACCTACAACTGGTCTGTGATGAACAGGAGGAATTAGCCCTCCTTTTAGCAGACCATGTATTAGTATCAAATATTATGGCCTTCATCAGAGCTTTACCAGGAGGGATCTGTTGTGCCCTGAGGCCCTTCTCTCAGGTTCCCAATAATGATTCACATATGTCTTGTGGAGCATGGAGTTTAAAAATTAGGAGTCTAAAAGCTATTGAATCCTGGCAGTTAAATTTCATCTCATATAAGGATTGGCACTTAATGCCACCACTAAAGAAGTGCTCACTTCTCTCAGGAGTTTTGAAGTAGGTTTTCTTTCCTGTTCATAGCTTTGTCTGCTAGAAATGACTCATTATAAAGTTGTAATATTCCTCTCCCCTTTGATATCAAAATCTATTTGTATCATATAAAATACAGAATTTTAATTTGAGACATTTTTAAGTCTGTGGAAGAGCTGTCATTAGAAGAACATTACCCTTTCCAGCATCCCAGGCCAAGGTAATCACAGGTGGAAGAGAGTTAGTCTCTGTTATGAGGAATAAAAAGTTGTGGCAGGGGTCATTATCAGAGCTTTCCACTTACATGTGTATCATATCTGGCTTTGCTGTGCTTCACATCAGGCCATTTCTTCTGTTAGTGGGGACCTCATTTGCTGCAGTGTGACCTCAGCTGTGGTATTTTTGTTTCGGGCTTAGTTTTGGTGTCCCTGGTTTGGTTACTCCAGCCTTCCTCTGTTTGCACTCATTTCTCTGAAAGCACAAAGGTGAGAAATCCATCTAGAAAAAGAAGACAGTTGTAATTCTTAGGAAAACCAGATAAATAGAGTCTTTCAGATAATCCCCATCACAGATTAACTACAGCTTAAGACAGAAGGGATCACAGCAGCAATAGAATCTCTCACCAGTGTTGTTTCTTGAACCAAGAAGATTCTCTTTTGTCTTAAAAGAGGAGATATGAGCCAGAGGGCGTTAACAGCTCCTACCCTGGCGCCTGTGTGTGCATGTGTGTCATAATATTTTGGTACGAAAGACTTTGAAACCAACTATATTCATAGGGAAGATTTTTTTTAAAATTATTTCACCTCTCTTTAAAGTGGATCTGAGAAGATCCAGTTTTCTGCTGTTGCTCAAAAGAAAGGCAGCAATATCTTTATGGGTGTCACTTTGATATTTCAAAAATTCAATTGCTTAATCCATTCAACCTGCCTGCAGTGAGCAGGGCTACCTCATTTTGCAGCACAGAAGCGATTGTTGGCTTCTGGTAGATCAGCTGGGGTTACGAATGGGAAGACAGCACCTACCCCAAAAGCCTCCAGTTGTACAGGTGTGGATTTTCCTTTTGTCTAATCCCACTTTCTCTCTTTGCACACAGTTGAAGACAATGAGTGTGACTGACTTGGTATTAGTTTCAATAGTTGAGGCTAGGATCTTGTTGCTGGAAAAAGGCAGAAAGTTAGGAAAGGAGAGAAACTGCCCTGACAATTGTTGCCGGGGAAGTGCGATGTCCTGCATCTGTTCCCTCCTCAGTTCTTGGGATCAGGTGCCATGTAACAGTGTTTAGCTTTCAGACACGTAATTTTTATTGCCACTGGTAGTGTCCCTTAATTCAAGGTACTTCTGTTCTTATACTCTGGCATCCCTTTAGTAATGTACCACCTGCTTAAAGGGTTTTTGCTTCTCTTGGTCTTTCCTGGAAGAGATTCCTCTGGAAGAGTGTGCAGAGACAACAGAGAAGTCAGAACCCTTCTGCTCATCCTTGACCTCCAGGCCCATCTCCTGCCCTAGGTTCCTGGCAGCCCAGGAACTTTGCTGTGCTGGAGGATGTGTCCACGTCAGCTGTGGCCCAGCATTCAGTGCCAGCTGCCCTGGTCAAGGATGGCAGCACATGCAGTGTCCTTTTGTTGCATTCCTGTTGGATTCCTGCAAGGGAGGGATGCTGCTGCAGGAAAGGAATGAAGTGTGCACCTCAACCAAAAGGAAACATTTACTTAGAAAGGACCTTTTAAAAGGACTGCATGGATTGCTCAATTTTCATAATGTTTTTAATTTTTGGGTGTTGCTCTGTTCCTTATCTTCATCCCAGTAACAAAAATGATCACTGTTTCTTGTCCTGGGAAGGATAAAACAGGGCTCTTGCTGCTAGGAGACACGTCCACTGGTGTGCACCTCACTGTACAGTCAGAAGTGTTCCGGACACATGCAATGCACAAGAAGTCTGTGCAGAAATGTAAAGTTAAAAGCAGCACCGATAAAGTCAGGCAAGGCTTCTTCCAGAGAGTTTTCTTTGAGTGCTTGGAAGAAACATACAAGAGAACTTCATGGCCTGGATACCTTGGTGGCATCTTTCCTTAGGCTTTGTATTTCTGTGTCCTGAGGCAGGTGAGAGTGGAAAACAGCTTATTCAACATTGTACTTATCACCATTTTCTCTGGCATTGTCATTAGTTTTTATCAATTCTCTTTATATCTGTTTCCTATGTGAGAAATTCTCACTTCTAAAAGCTTTTTCCTCTCTTTTTGTGAGACAGTTTAAGCAACTGTGATTCAAAATTACTGTAATGCACCAGTAACAGGAGTTTTTTGTGAAGTGTGCTTTTGATTTCCCAAGGAGAATTAGCTCTTGGCCTTGAGTTTGCTGATATATGTGCCAGGCATTAAAGAGCATTTTTACTAGTTGGAACAACACAACTTGCTTGGGAAAAGAGAACTTCATGCCAGGGGAAGTGCCATGGAAGGATTTGGGCCTTGAGAATGAGCTGAAAAATCCAATGGATTTGTGCATTAAATTACTGGACACAATGTGCACCTTTGCTCTGGGCCCTGACAGAGACAGAGCTGTTGGGCTGTGGTTGTTCATTGATGTCATATTTGCCTCTCTCCTGCGCTGGCCTGGTTTAGATCTGTCTGTGGTGTTTGGAGACGCAGAATGACACACAGAATGAACTCAGCTGGAAAAGACCTTTGAGATCATCAAGTCCAACCTATGACCTAACACCTCCTCGTCAATTAAACCATGGCACTGAGTGCCATGTCCAGTCTTTTTTAAAAAACCTCCAGGGATGGTGGCTTCACCACTTCCCTGGGCAGATTCCAGTGCCCAATCACTCTTTCGGTGAAGAATTTTTTCCTGATGTCTAGCCTAAATGTCAGGAATGAGCCACCCTTGTTTTGAGGTTTAAAAACAAGTTTATTTAACAAACCTGGCTCCTTTCCTTAAAAAAAAAAAAAAAAAAAAAACTTTCACCCGGATCCGCAGCAATAAGAGACGCTTTT
>VZTI01000688.1:435960-455404 GCA_013397865.1 Struthidea cinerea | reverse complement strand
ACAACTGGGCACAGCCCCCGAGGTGCAGCTTTCCTTGCACTTGGGTTGGGCTCACGTTTGGGTTGGCAAACTTGCAGGTCACATTACTGCTGTGATTGCCATTCCAATGCCTCGACCAACATCAGGGAAGATCCATGAGCCTCTGTGTCTGGCCACCTGCAAGACAGAAGCAGTACAGCTTGATACATGGAGGTAGAGCTCAGAATAAACAACTGAGGGAGCTCTGCCTGTAGCTGGCAGGAGAATCAGCCTCTCATTCCTCAAAACCAAGAGACACCCAAGTGCATTTTTTTCTCACACCACTGCCCTTCTCACCACTTGCTTTTTAAAGTACTGTGGTTTCATGTTCTCTTTCCTAAAATGCCAGGCACTGCAGGGCCAGGGGTCTCTGTTTTGGAAGTCCAGATCTTTTCCTCACTGTCCTCCTCACAGGTGAACTCGGATCACTGCAAGAAAAGGGTGTGATAAAGGAATCACTNGGGACAATCCCTGCCCTGTTCCTGATCCAAGAGAAATCCAGAAAAATGGGAGAATGAAGATGAAACTCCTTGCNGGCTGGGGTAGGGTTAATTTTCTTTGCAGTAGCCAGTGTGGGGCTGTGGGTTGGATTTGTGCTGGAATCAGTGTTGATAATTCGGGGATGTTTTGGTTATTGCTGAGAAGAAATTACACTTTTTCTTTTTTTTTTTGCCTCTCACCCCACCCCCCTGATGAGTGGGCTGGGGGTGCACAGGGATTTAGGAGGGGACACAGCCAGGACAGCTGACCCCAGATGACCCCAGGGATGTCCCACACCAAATGGCATCACGCTCAGAGTCTGGAGATGGGAGCAGAAGAAGGCAGGTGGGAGTTTGGGGTGATGGCATTTTTCTCCCCAAGTCACTGTTAAATGTGATGGATCCTGGCTTTTCAAGGATGGTGGAGCACCTGCCTGCCCAGGGGAAGTGAGGAATGGATTCTGGGATTTGCTTTGCTTGTGAACGTGGCTCTTGCTTTACCTATTAAACTGTCTTCACCTCAACTCACAAGTTTTCTACTTTTACTTTTCCAGTTCTCTCCCAAATCTCACTGGCAGGGACTGAGTGAGTGGGGCTTAGGTGCTGACTGGTACAGGCTGTCCTTCCCAGCTGGGAAGGCAAGGGGTTCCAGCAGATGCATTTCAGATATTTCCTTCTCCGGAAAGCTTTCCACTGGGTTTTCATCCCGAAAAAAAAAGAGGTGGTTCAGGTCATGCCACCTGTCAATGCCTCATTTCAAATGTGCACAGAGTCTCTCCCAGGCACGTCCCACCCCAAAGCCAAGGTAACCACTTGCAAATACACTCAGCAGAGTAACCCGCTGTCTCAGGGCTCTGCACACACCCAGAAGTGCTTGTAAATCCCATTCATGGAACTCATGACCACTTCACCTTCAAATGAGCAGTCTGGCTGTGGACCTGGCTCTGAATTCAGCGATTCTTTCTCTTTGCCTGTGGGCCTTCAGCACCCCCGTTTGCCTCACACACCCCCTGAGCAGTGACAGCCCCTCTTGGGTGCACACATGGGGCTCTTTGTACAGCTGTGGAAGCCACATCCTCCTCCCTACCGACCCATCAGAGAGTTTTTGAGAGCAGTGACCAAAAGGAGAACTAGGATAACCCGAGCTGAGTTCAGTGTGCTCACTGTTACAGCGCAGCCTATTCGCAGCTGGCATCCAACACGGGCTCCTCTTGGAAGAGCAGCAACCAAACCACTCACCCATCACTCAATTCCCTGCTCCAAGAAGAGTTTTTTGCTCCCCTTTCTTACTCTCCCAGCAAGTCTTTATCTTGATTCCCAGCCATTTTTGCAAACAGCTTGATCTCACTACTTCTCCTCCCTCCTTCACGTCCCAAGTGTTAGGAGAGCCACGCAGACAAAGGAACACCTACTCCCAGATCTCAGCATCTCTCCGTTTTACATGCAACAACCTCTGGATAAAATCCAGAGGAACCATTTGGGCCAGTAAAGAGATCCCTAGGCCAGGTGCAAGCAGCAACAGCAGTGGCTCCTGTCTCACTGTCCCTTGATCCATGTGAGTGGAGCACGCCGGCTGCCTCCAGGCTGAGGCAGAGGCTGAACAGGTATTTCCAAGGTCACAGCTTCAAACTGAGCCCTTAGATGGATCTTGAACTTGTGTGTGCCTCTCAGCTTTAGAGCTCCTGCCAAAGCAGTGCCCCTGCAGCCGAGCTGGAGGTGCAAACAAGGCAGATTTTCCACAGGAGCTCCCCCCAGGTCCAAAGGCAGTGAGGCACCCGACCCTCGGTGGCTTCCAGCTCTGCCCCTTACTCCAACGTGGTGCATTCCAAGGCATATTTCAAAGAAGGGGATATTGTCCTGGAAAGGTACTGAGTTGTTAATTGTCCGACAGTGGTTGCAGGGGGCAGGGAGGGTTTGCAATCCATTAATGACTGCGGAATCACTCAGCAGCAGCACATCCAAAGCAGCCCGGGAGATATATGAGGTGTTTATGAAAACTGTTTAATTGTGAGAAGTGTCAAAGGCGTCCTTTAAACTGCTCCTCCTTGGAAGGCTTCATTAGCAATTCATTTCTGTCACACATTTCTGTCAAGCTACTGCAGGTTTTTGCAGTGATTTTTGGGGTTTTAACATGTTTTTATTTAATTGCTGTCTCGAAGGTTGTTTTGAATCCTGAGCGTGCCCTGTGAGGTGCTGTCTGGGTCCTCTTCCAAGCTGACCTCCACAGTGAAGCCTGAAACTTAACTGTGTTTCCCTGTGCTAAAGGACCACTGCCACACTCTGGCAAACTTTGAAATATATATTTTCCTGAAGTCCTGCTGATGGTTTGAGGCTTTTTTTCCATCCATCATTTTTTCTTTCTGAAGGATTTGTTTGGAAACGAAATTTCCTTCTTTTCTTAACCAGATTTATCCCTCTGCTGGATTCTGCCAGGGATGCTGCACAATTTGCTCTGCAGGTGACACCATCACAAAAGCTGCAGGTAGGGGGGGAGGTCTGGCATGACAAACTGAGAGTTTACACACAAATACTCCTGGAAAAAAGTCAGCAAGGACCAGGACAGCCATAAAGGGAATGCTGTGACTGCTCTGGCTCTATGAAAATCTCTGGATTTCAGAGCCGTTGAGCGTTCTCCACATCCCATCAGCTTCTGAGAAAGTCCTGGTGCCTTTCCACAAAGCAGTTCCAGTTCAAGGGTAAGGCTGGTACAGAAACCTCCTGCAGGCTTTCAGCACCGTCTCTGTTCCTGGGAACACGACTATATCTGTCTGAAAGGAGGAGACATTAACACAGCTTGTCAAGAAAAACATCACTCAGGCTTCAGGTTCAGCTTGTGCTGACACCTCTCAGGCATTAGAGGAGGCCAAATCCTGCACTGATCACAGGAGCAGATGGATGAGGCCGACGTTTTTCTTCCACATCTCAGCTCCATCACTTTGGTTTTCCTCCAGCTGGACACTCAGTGCCTCTGTGGTCTAAAACACAGACCTGAAAGCACAATTCTGTTCTCCCTTTTACTACCTTGAGCAAATGTCCTCCAGTCACAATTACAGAAGTTTGGGTGAATTGTTTTTGATACCCTGGGGTGTCCAATTTACATGTGACTATTCTGCTTTATCTCTTTTCGAGCTGGGCTTTTTTTTCTTCCTTGAAACTCAAGTTCACGACTTTCTGTCTGTTTTGTAAGGATTCCTCGGAGCTGTGTGCTGGGTGTTGTGGTTTGCAGTAAAGGCTTAGCCCATAGCTATTGGAAGTTAACAGGACAAGGACTTGATGTCCATTTTGAAATATTAGCACTTCAACATCTACTTTAAAGTATTTTCAGGTGTATTGTGGAGTTATTTTCTTCTCCTCAGGCAACCTCTTTGAGGCTGGAGCCACTTCTTTGCTCCACTTGGGAGAAACTTCACCTGATTTTCAGAAGAATTTATAAGCTGCAGCTCTTCTCTCTTTCTCTGCAAACACAGACCAAACAGCTCTGATGAGAGCAGTGACCCAAGCCTGATTAAATGCCTCTCAGGTAGAAAATACTTCTTCATCCGTGGCTGCATGGCAACAACTGTTCGTGGCTGTTACCAAAAAGGGGGAAAACTGATGAGAAGTGAGGTTTCAGAAGTTGTTGATTACGCCCCCAACGATTCCAGCCCAGCTGAGTGAGAGGTGGAGAGAGACCCCTCACGATGTCTTTCTGATTCAGTACAAGACACACCGAATAACAACTGGAATAAGCTCCCAAAAATAGGAGGTAAGGTTTCTATTAATCACTCCTAAAGACTTGGAATGGTGAAGGCATCTTTTATTTCACTAAAAAGCACATTTCCATCCTTTCTTCTCCTTCTTCGTGTCTCTCACATCAAACCCTTGAGCTGTTCTGACTTGCAACTCACCTGCCACAACTCTTTCACAAGCACATCCCAAAAATTGATGCTGAGGCTGTGAGACGTGAGGGTTTTTAAAAACTAAATGGTCACATAAAGCTTTTGCTTAATAATTGTGGTCAGCTTTAGCTGATGGGATTTTGTTGCTGTTGTTGTTACAACATTTTTATGACAGCAAAAGCCTTAATATAGAACAACCCTTCAAGCACACAGAGGATTTACTTTTGTGTATCCTGTCCTGGTCACCGTGTCTGCACACCCACAGGGCTGACCGAGGCAGAATTTTTATGTCCAAACAATCCCTGAACCCTTCAGCTCCCAAAATCATTTGGTGGAGTCAACAGATCTCATGTGCTTGAACCCTGAACTCCTGGGAAACAGGAGCAGACTGGAGGCTTCTTTTCCCCTCTGGATTTAGTAATTTCATTTGGATAGTCAATATTTTTCTGCAGCACATATAGAACGCAAACTGCACTCCTCTGCTGAAGACTGTCAATTTTCCTGCTTGGTTTTTCCCATTTTTGCTACCTCTTGTTTGTGCCATGGTTTCCTAGGAGCTCACTTTCCTTTTGTACTGAAGGACTCTATCCCTTTTCTTTTTAGAAGAATTTTAGTTGAAAGATTTCATTTTTCACCAGATTGTGATAGTAGGTGTTTGTGCCATTGGTTTCTTAGTAATTAATTAGAGCTGCTTAGTAATTTAAGTAGACAGTATATGGAAAGCCCATTTTTCTTGGAAACCCCTTTCACCTAAAAAGGCAAATCAGGGAGCAGCTTTTCGTGCAGCATCAGCATGATGGGAGCCAAATTCCTTCAGCAGCACACCTGGGCTACAAGAGAAAATATCACTGAGATAACAGCAATCAAACCAAGAGAGCTCTGAACTGTTGAAGCAGGAAGTTGTTATTTCTTTATCTCGAGTGCTAATGGAGCAAAAAGTGGAGAAAAGGGAGCTACAGAGTGTGAAATAACCACCCTCTCAGAGAACCATTCCTTCCAGAGCCACACATGCCCACAGCAGTAAACAGCAAGGACTATTATTAGAGCCCAGACACAAAGAGGCTTTCCATGAATGACAACACTGAAATTTCACTCAGAGCAGTCTGGATGCCAATGAGAGATGTGCATAAAAATACTCTTAGACCAAGCCCAAGCAGCCTGACCCATCTTGCAGGTCCTGGTCACAGAAATGCCATTTTTACATGCGGCATCAGCAGAGTTTTTTTGCAGCATCACTTTTATGCTCAGCTTGCTGAACTCCACCTGACACACCGATGCACTGCTGAACATCCTTTCCTCAGCTCCTTTTGCTCTGTTCCATTCATGCTCAGCGGGAATGTGCAGGCACAGCTCTCCAAAAGCCTCTCAGCTTCCCTCGGCCACGCGGCAGGAATAATCTCCTGCTTGTCTTCCCACACGAGGAGCTGATCCTTTTCGGTCCTTTGCAGTATGATACAGCTTTTTTTACAGTTTTCACTGGCTTGGGGTAACTGGGCAGCCCTCGGTGCCAGAGCTCTCTGCCCACAGGGTGAGATGGGAGGCTGTGAAACTTCCAGCCCAGCACGTGCAATTTTCCCATGTCCTGTGTAACGACCTGCAGTGAAAGTGCTGGAATAAGTGTTTGGACCTGGAATGTCGTATCACAACAACATTATTGAATTCAGCAAATCCTGCCTCCGCTCTGTGCCCTGCCTCTGCTGTCCCCTCACCTGCTGAGATAACTTCTAGCCCTTTTTGTCGTTTCATCCTTCTTACAGCATCCACTTTCCCCGCAAGGCTCAGAAATCCTCCTGTCTGTCTGTGCAGGAGGCACCAAAGTGCCAAATAACAAATTGTTGCGCTGTGCCATGCCAGGACCGTCCCTGGCATTTCCTGAGGCATTTTTTTTATGTCTGACTTTTAATTGTACTTCACTGAAGGCTGTTTGACGCAGAAAGCACATTTTCCCTTGTTTCTTACCCTGGAACCCAGCAGAGCACGAGGCCTTTTTATCCATGAGGGACTGCCCATGGTGGCAGCTGGATTTCCCACCTGGTTTTGGAGCGTGTGGATCTCCATACCTCGCTCTCCCCACGGCTACAACCCAGCAGGGGAGACGGTATTTCCACAGAACTCTTCTTTGGAAGAGTTTCTGCAGAACTTTTTCAGTCCTGCTTTGCAGTGAGGTGCATTTTTCATGAGGGCAGCGTGACCGTTGGCCCACCTTTCATCCCAAGCGTTGTGCAATGCTTGGAAGAGCCTCCTGCTTTTATGAGTCTGCTCTTCATAACTCATCTGCCAAAGAGAGCTCGGCACAGCCAAGCTCAATAGAAAATATTCCCCCGGGGAAACAGAAGCATTCTCCAGGCTTTGGGTATATTTGCAGCAGGCAGATGAAATGCATAAATTAAAAGGGTAGGTAGAGGCTCTGAGGAGTTTCAGCCAGCCAGGGTACTCGGACACTGCGCACATTTACTAGGGATGGGGTTTGGGTTTTTTTTCACAGGGAATGTTACTGTTCCACGTCTGACTTTCACAGCTGTCGTAAAACACACGGTGGCATTCCGAAAGCGGCGGGACCGCCGTGTATCCCCTCGCTTCAAGTGGTTCCCTGGTAGGAGACCTTGGCAGAGGTGAAATCCTGGAACAGACTGAGAGCTGAAAACAGGCACAGCTAAAAAGCACAGGATTTAAGTGCCGTGAATAGGGAGTTTGTCTCCAAAAGAGTCGCACAGGCTTTTATCCAAAGGAGATAGCGTGGAGGCAGTGAGATTGTTTGGGATCTTCATCCTCTTTTGCCAGCACAAAGCTACTTTCTGCCCACGATGAGCACCCTGGGTGCGGGCTGGAGGCTGATCAAAGTAAATAAATATTTAAATAAGTACATAAATGAGCAGTGCCTGTCAATCCCAGCACTCTGAGGGCCTAGCAGCGCAGGTCCCAGCGCCGGGAGCCAGCCGTGATTCCACACACGGCCCGCGGGCGAAATGGAAACCAGACGGGAACCTCTCCAGCCCCACTGGGCTCGCCTTCCACCGGGCCTGCAATTAATTAAGACTGAAGGGGAGGTTTTGAATAACCCCTTTGTGGAACAAAATACATGCAGTCAAAAACCCAGCTGACAAACACAACACAACTGACTTCATGGTTTCTTATGAGAAAACCATTAATGGCCGGAGAAATGAAGAAACACTTTGTTCAAGTCACTGGTGTGAATGCAGCATATTCAGATTACAAAGCAGTCTTGCCCTGCTGTAATAAATATCATATAGCTTTATCCATGGGTAACCAGGTATATAAAAGCCAGGAATAACACATTAGGTTCGTAGTTAGCATACAGTACCTACTATTGCATGTTCACAGAGTTCACTCACAAAGAGCCAGCGCTTCAATGCCTCCGGTGCAGCAAGAAACGATGGGGCAGTCCCCTGACCCCCACTGCCATGGCTCTGGCTCGATTTCAGCTCTTTCTCCGTGCCCTCCTCTCGTGCCAGCACCCAAGGGAGAGCAGGGCTGCGTGCTAAAAGGAATATATTTCTTTAATAAAGAAATCTCCTTTACCTCGGTGGCATGTCACCTTCTTTTCCGCAGTGCTGATGAACTGTGGCAGGTTGCTCAGTCAGGCAGGCAGGAAGATGTAGGGAAAAAACATAATATTTGGGGAAAGTATTTGCACTCTCCAGAGCTCAGCTGGGTGACATTCGACGGTCTGTTATGTGGCAGGTCAGAGAAAAGGCTGTGACAGGTTTCTCTCCCTGTACAGGCGCTGAAAGCGACACTCACCCCTCGTTTTACTACCAGCACCCAAAAGCAGCTAAGGAGTGTCCAAGCCTGGCTGATTCCTACCACAGATCCCTCTTGCAAAGGCTGGTCAGCCTCTCTCTGTGATGTTTTTGAACCCACCATCCATGACCCAGGGAGTGTCAGACCATGAAGCACAGACCCAGCAAGTGCTGGTTCAGTCTCACATCACGTCCTCCCTTTGGGCACCCGAAATCCCTGAAATCCCTTTTTGCCTGCACGAGCCCCTCAGCTCTGCCTGGAGGCTCCTATCCTCACCTGCAGCTGAGAGACCTGCAAATGAGACTGCAAAACTCATTGCTCTTCCAGACCTAATCCAACCAGGAGCCCGAGTTCCTCGTGGGAAAAGGCAGCCACCGTGTCAAGTCAGCATTCAGTCACAAAGCCGGGTAATTTTTGTTAATACCAACATTAACATCCAGAAACACAGTAATTTTTAAGCTTAGATTCCTAAAATGAGAGAAATTCTGACCAACACACCGTATTTTCATTAGGTTCTCATACAACCCAGCACAGCACCATGTCATCTCCCTGGTTTGACAGCAGCTGTAATTGACTGTCCACGTTTTTTCTCCATCATTTGGAATACTTTGATGCCCCAAGCATGCCAGGTGGGATAACAAATAATTGGTTCAATTCTAGAACATGGAAAGAATCCACTGCAATATGAATGAGAAAATCCTGTTTCTACACCTTCACCAGCCCTCAGAAACATGAAAGATTCAACTTGCTGAAGTGGCAAGAGTGCAAATTCGGCACCAGATTCTTTGGGCTGTATTCAGAGTATTTTACTACTTCACAGCGAGCCCTCTTTACACATTTATGGCCTGGAGCCACGGCTAACCTTTCCCAGGTGGATCCAATCCCAGGTGAAACCCAATAATTTCATACAGGAAGTTGGCCCTGCCTCTTCAGCTTGTCCTGCCTGGTACAAGACTAATTCTCTTCAGATCCCTGAAGTAAGAGATGATGGTACCATCCTCTGGCTAAGCAAGATGTGCTGAAAGCAACCACGACCATAAGGCTTCCAGTCCTGAGAAACTGGCTCCAAATCTCATTCCATATCTGACCCACTGAGATCAGACCATGTCACAACTCTCACAGGCCTTTGCTGTCTTTTCTAATGCACGCACAGAGCTCTTCACACCTGGTAAGAGGTGTCTCCTTCCTCCCCCCTCCCATTTGAAATGTGTGATCCTAAAGGCTTTGGTTTATAAGGAGGATAAGGTCAGGTCCTCCACTAGGTGTTGTAAGGACAAGGATTTTTGTGTGGAGTCCCTGTCAAAACCAGCTGGTGTTGGAATCCAGAATGCAGAGAATATCTCTCTGCCTGTTTTGAAGGATTCTACCCCCCTGGACAGCACTGTCTTTGGCCTTCGCCCATGGAGAAAGTTCCCGACCCTTTGGGAAGAGTTGGAATCTGCGCTGGTGTGAGCGAGGTGATAGAATGTTATGTGAGATTGTCACAGGGTGAAAATTTAGGGTCTTTGGGTTTGTTAATATAGTANTTCAAAATGGAGGATTGTTGTTGTTCTCCAGGCCTTTTGTTCCTTCTTCTATCACTCCATATTCTGCAGTAGACGTAGTTTAAGGTGATTGGATAAAGAATTCCATAGTTCCTGTCTACATGACAAAGTGAGTTATGGAACATTGGTGGAAAAGTGAAAATATCTTTCGTTTTACGTTTTTATTGGATAATTTACCTTTAAAAAGACTGTCTAATCTTGATAATGCAGGGCTTCTCCTGCATTCTCTGCCCTGTGCTGTGTCTGGGTCACACAAGTGACTCTATTTCTCCAATAAGACTTAATAAACAACGATCTGAAAGCAGAGACTGCTGAAGGTCCCGTTCGTCTCCTGAATTCCTGGCAAAGACGCTAAAACTCTCCCCCATCAGGGGAGGCATTAATTAAGGTACGGAATGTGTCAAGCTGGGATTATTAATATCAGCCTTGCTTGATCAGCCACCTTTGGATTTTCACCACAAACCTCTCCTGGCCTCTCCAGTTTCTCTTGAGACACCACATCAGCTTGATCTAAAGAGAAGGCCTGGACAGAACAGATGGGGATCACTGGAGAACTGAAAGACCTGAATTTCCTTCCCTGGAGTCAGCAAATGAGCAAAATTAGCTGATATACGGGTGGCGTTAGGAAGATTTCTCGCTACAAGCCGTCCATGGCTTTAGATACCCAGAAATGTTAGAGAAGAAGTAAAGCTTTTTATGAAGATGCCATTTAAATTTGAAAGGGACCACTGAAAAGCCAGCAAAGTAATGACCCAGATCGAAGAGGAGCAGCTCTTAAGGAACACCAACACTCACAGTTTGAACTCTTCTCCTCTGCCTAGTGCAGGCCTGGTCTTCAGATCATTTAAGGTGAATGGTTGCAGCTGCCACCCATTGGTGAAATGGGACTGCCAGGGCCATTATTCCTCCTCCAAATGCACAAGATGCTTTATTTCACTGATTTGCCACTTCCAGCACTTTCTCTAAGTTCAATTAAATTAATGAACAAATTTCCTTCTACTGTTTCTTCTCACTCACCACACCTTCGGTCAGAGCTGTTCTTCTTTCTCCTGGCAAATTTGGGTCTGAGTTTCACACTGTGGCTTTCTGCTCCCATCCTTGAGGAGCCAGCCCTTCTTCCAGCCCAGCCACTTCTTTAGGCCCTTCAGGGAACACTAAGGAACAGGCTGTTGCTTCTTCCCACCCCACTTTGACCAAACCACAGGTTTTTTCTTAAATATCTGCTCTGGCAATGACAACACCACAGGAGTTGCCTCCTCCCTGGCTCTGATCCCAAATTCTTGGGGTAGATCACTGCATCATCCTCTGTTATAACCCACTGAATACAAGGACCTACTCAGCATTTTACCTCACGCCGTAATTTCTTGTGTATATTGTGAGTCAACAGGACACACCCAGCCCTAAGAGAGACCAAAAAACATGCCAAATTTACACACTCAAAACTTTAAATTAAAGTTTCTGGATAGATCTGCCAGCTCAAGCACACGTTTGATGATCAAAGAATAAGCTAAGAATGGTATTTCTGCCTGAAGAATTTAAGTGCTATCCGCACACAGAATTTCTCACCACGACCTCTTCACCACAACAGGAAGGATAAGTTGTGTTCTGTCTGCTCAGACTTCACAAGTAATTTCCCTTTTGTTCAAAAAGACCAGCACTGAGTATTTTGCTCGAAAAACTAGATGGACAGATCTAGGAACTGACGGGGAATTTCTTCTGTCACAGATTTGTTAAAAGATTTGCAGCCTCACTAAGAAGACAATAAAAATGTCTGTACAAAAGCAAACCTCAGTTTTCCCACTGAAGGGAGCATTGCTTTCTACAGCTCACTGACCCCCCCCCCAAAACCAGGAGAAGGAAACCAGGAGGGAAAGGGAAGAATCTAATCAAAATGTGGGGAGAAAAAATAAAGAATTCTTTAACTGATAAATCTTAAGACATGGTAGTCTCTACAAAATTTAATAGTTTTACTCTGATCAATCTTTATGCTGTTGAAGACTGAAGAACTGACCTGGGATAAAAAAAGACTTCATCACTTTGTGGAAAAAAAGTTCACAAAAACGGGTTTTTTAAACACAAACCCCCACATTGATTTTGTCCAAAGTGGTACCAATAGCACATAAATATTGTTCAGTTTCTATAAACACAACAGCTTATTACAGCAATTTCCCTGTTGCTCTGTGTGAGGTCATTTCCAATGTCAAAGCAAGAAGGCTGCAGAAATCCTGCTTGGAAGCATTTTCTGTTGTCCATGGATCATGAAAAGCCCATGTTCCTTAGAATTTTAATGATTTGATGAGAGCATTGGAGCTTAGGTTTGAACACACAGCAAAGTGTGATGACTTTGCCCATTTGAAGCCACGTGAAAGCAAAGGGTCATCAAAGAGCTCCTGAAATCCCTGCAGTAAAAGAGATTCCCAAGGTCAGGAAAGAGTCCAGCTGCCTGTGGCAGACCTCTCCTTGGGCCTGGGGATTCTGCATCGTGCCAAGCACCCATCCAGGGGCAGCATTTCCTCACCTGGCATTTCCTCTTGGATTGAGTTTGGGCAGCTGTGACAATCTCTGTGACATTGCAAAACCCAACCAGAAAGCACTCGAGCCACGTGGATTTGCAGGGGGATGTGGGGATGGGGATAGGGGCCTCCACGGGACCCTTGCAAGACAAATTTTTCCATTATTCCACCAAAACGTTGCATTTCTTCTCTTGAATCCAGTTACATTTCACCCCCATTCGAAGCAAGCTTCCATTGCACTGAAACACCTTTTTTTTTCTGAATCAACCCTAAAATATTGTCTCTCAGCCCTACCCATTAAAACCATTTGACAATCATTCTGTTCGACTGAACACCTGCTGCCTCATTGTAATGGAGAGAGAAGCACTCTGAATCACATGCTGCTGTAAAAAAGAGGAAGGGACTGAAGAAAACCCATAAAAAAATCCTCTGTGTCCAATTTCTGAGAAATACACTCATTATCTGGCTAGAAACATTAGCTGTCAACCAAATGTGACTTGGACACATACAGGAAAAAACAACTTGGAGCATATTCCGCCAAGTATCTGAGGATGGTATTTCCACACCTTTGAGAGCTGAATCATATTTTGTTTCCTTTTACAAAGCTCCTACTCACTCCAGTAGTCAAATATGCTTGGGAAGTGCGTATTTTAGAAAAAAAAGGAGTTTTTTCTAGACAGGTCAACAGCAAGGCAAGAGGTTATTGATTTGCAAGTTGCCAGTAGAGCAGAGTGAGATGGACTGGAGACCACAATGAGCTTAGCACCAAAGCAAAAAGCAACAGAGAACTCAAATCCTCTGCCACTGATTGCTGTTTTGATTTTGTTCCTTCCTTTTAAGAGGCCCTGAAACAGAAATGCATTCAGAGATGTGCTATTTTGACCTTCCTTGATAAATGAAGAACACTGTATTTGTATTTTTACGTGGATATCATAATAGATCATGTTCTGGTTTCCACCTGTCCATAATCTGCTCAATATGAAATCAAATTCGTCTCAGACACACAAAAGTAAAGAACGATTTCTGTCCCACAAGGGCTTAAACTTGGGTAAGTCACTTTAGATTTCAGCACAATTAAAGCCATGTCTTCCTTGCTGTTAGGAATTCAGAATAATAAAACGGCCTGGGTTGGAAGGGACCTGAAAGAAAATCTAGTTCCAACCCCGCTACCGTGGACTGGGAATCACTCTCTGGAAGTTCCTGGCTCTCCCCATTTATTAGAGAGGGGGTTTCACGTGAGGTTTCATCACAGTGAACAGCAGCCTTTTGTTGTGACAGCAGAGTCACATTGCAGACATCACCAAAACTCCTGTTCAATGCGGTGATCAGGGAGGGCTTCCCCCAGTGCTGCTACGGAAAATGTGGCTTTATGCCACAACCAGTCCAAGAGGAAGATGGATGGATGACTTCTGCAGGATCTCCTGTGGGGCTCCAGCTGAGTCAGAGTTGCTCATCAAGCAGTTCCTGATGGCCAAAGAGGCACTTTCCTCATCCTTTTTTGGGTATAATCTGAACTTCCCACCCCACTCTCCCCAGAACTTCCTCTCTGGGCAGGCTGTGTGGTGCTCACACCACCCATGAGCTCAGCTGGCTTTTGGTGTGTAGGGAAGAGAGAGAAATGCCAACCAAAAGAGCTCCTCCATCCTGATGGAAGAAAAGCAGGAGGAGTACAAGAAATGTTTGCTCCATCCCCACAGCCTGCACTTGCTGCCTTTTTCAGCCATACAGGGTTGTAGCTGATCACAACAACAGTGCAGGAATCCCAGCTTCTTCTGGAGAGCACACACCTCCCTCTGGCAGCGGGAAAATTCCAGCAGGAGCAGATATTCCAGGTGCCTGAGCTCACAGGGGTCTGCCAGCTGCTCTGCAGAAGGCCGTGCCTTTGTGCGCAGGGATAAAATGCAAACAACAACAACAACAACCACAAAGGGCGTTTTCAAACAGAAACACCTGTTTCCCACAGGACCACAAAAATCCCCAGGGCTGTTCCCCTCACAGGGAGCTGCAACTCATTAGCAGCGACAGCCTGGCAAAGAGCATTTGAAAACAGATTAGCAGATGTATGAGCAGGCTGTTTAGGTGTTTGAAAAACACACCCAGAAAGGCGCTGGTTATTTGAGATGGTTCCTAAAGAGGAAACTAACTTCAGTCCTGAAGCTCACGAGCCGCAATGAACTCGGCAAACACAATCCTCTGCCTCCTCCAGGTGCACTCTGTGGGGAAAAACAGGTTCAGTGTGCAGGGAAGCCCAAACCAGTGCCTTTGGCAGCAGAGTGGGAGTGCACAGGCAGGGAAAGAGAGGGGAGACAACAAAAACTTCTCACGTTCTGCTCCCAGTTCAACCAGAAAGTAACTGGTGGCATCACCTGTCTTGAACCAGTGTTTGTTTGTTTCTTTGCTTGGCTTTTTAAAGACAGATGTCACAGGTCACACCGGCAGAGCTCAGGATCCACCACAACCAAAGCAGTGGTGCCTCGGAGGGATTTCTTTGGGACAATCATGGATTCTGGTGGGAAAATGACCCTTCCCAGTGCTGGTGTTGGGGGAACCATCACCCAGCTTGCCTCTCTCTGGCAGTTTAGTCCCTCACTCGATGTGGTGAACACAGGGAAGGTGACCCACCTTTGTCCTTTCCAGAAACCGTGTCCATGCTGACACAGGACATCTCCCCAGTGCAGGGTGCCTATGGGAGCCCTTTTTCCTCCTCAGCCTGAACTCCCAGAGCTCCTGAACCCGCCTCACAGTGGGGTTTCCCACTGCCTTGCCTCCAGGTTAATGGGCTTTCCCTGGCACGTCTCTGACCAGCTCTGCTGCTCCCTCCCCACCACCCAGATCTCCTCAGTGACCCCACACAGCCCCCTCACCACACCTGTCCCCACTGGGACTCCTGCAAAGCTTCATTGAGGAAATCATAAAGAAGCACAGACCCTTCCCTGGGGTGGCCCAGCATGGATCTCTCCCGGCTGGGATGCAGCATCCACCTTGGATGCTGAAAACTCCCATGGTTCGATGGCCTGTGGAGCCACTGACCTGCAAACAAGCAGTGCCAGCTGCCCATCCTGCAGAGGAAAACCCTAAAAATGCCACCTCTTATGGGGTCTACCTGGATAGTTCATGAAATGTTCAAGGACTGGGGTTTTTTTTTAATACTTTGAGGAATAACACTGCTCCATAACCCTGTCCCAACCTCCCTGGCAGGTTTATTTTCGTCTTGAAATCACATTATCCTTTGGGGAATTGCTCACTTCCAGGAATATTGTCCTGAAAGGGGAAAAATGTGCAGTGAGAGACACCAGACCAGGACCCACCTGTAAAAGAACAACATCCCCACCATTTTATCAGCTTTTAAATGCAACACGTGTCTGAGGGAAACAAAAAGTAAGAGATGTTTCTTTTTTTAAGAGCTAGGGACGCACAAGGATCATCGAATCCAACCCCTGGCGCTGCACAGGACACCCCAAAAATCCCACCATGTGTCTGAAAGCATTGTCCAAACTCTCCGTGAACTCTGGCAGCCTTGGGGCCGTGACCACTGCCCCGTGCAGATATTATGGGAATGGCATGAGGGCCGTTTGATGCCAATTCGGTCTCCAAACTGGTGAGCGTGGACTAAGAAGTCACACAAGACCCCTTCCACTTCCCCCAGTGCGCTCCTCTGGTTGATGCTGTGTCCTGCACAACGCTCCATGAAAAATAAAGGTTTTTTCCTATTTTTGTTCACCTGTGGACAGCACAAAACTTTCCAGAGAGACATTCGGGAGAAAGGAATCCCGTAACCGCGTTCGCTTTGTTCAAGGCCTCTGTTGCTTCCCTGCCCAAATAATATGTGCACAACCTTTTAATTGGTTAAATGGAGTTAAATGGAAAAAAAACAAAGGCAGGGAAAACCCACCCCCAAAACCCTGGGTGAAACTTTAGCAACCCGGCTACGACAAAGACGTGCACGCCTTCGCTTTGAGCCGCTAAAACCCGGGTCCGTTGGGTTCCACGGATTACTGCAGCACCCAGATTTTTCCAGGAATCTCAGACAAGTTTACCACAGCAATTAAGCCGTCTGCCATCTGCAAAAGATTTGCCAAAGAGTTTTCCTAATGTTTTCTCCCCCGCCCCGAAATACATTTAACTTAATTCTTTCAACATTTTGCCTATCATTCAAGTCCATGTACATTAAGCATTGCGGAGCTGGCTGGATTTTTGAGGGCAACTTTCCCTTCTAAGGATTAGTTGTGCGCTGGTGCACTGAAATTTTATATACGGAGTAACACTCTGAATATGAATTATTTCTTGTGGAACACTGCGCCTATTCTTGGGGAGCGGAGAAGTAAAAACTTTACTGGGAGTCCCAGCCAAGGAGCTGAGATTAACACCCTTTATTCTCCTCCCAAATGGTGAGTTATTTCGAGAATACTGGCCCAGGCTCCAGCTTGATGTCTCCATCACACTGCATAAAAGTGCCCTGCGAGTAAATACGTGCACTCAGCCAGTGACAATGAAAGACGTGGATCCGAATTCTTCGGCGCACTGGAGAAGGTTTCCAGTTTTCCCAGGAACGTTCAGCGTGCCTCGCGGTCCAAGGAAAACAGTGGTTAGGAAAACTGAAGGGTATTCTTTATGTGCCTCCTCCTCGCACATAAACTGGTTGTTCCCAACTGCCGAACGCTGGTGGGTGTTCTCACTTTTCACTATGGAAACTATTTTTTTTATGGAGCTCTCTAAATACAGATTTGCTTGTGTGACAAATAATCAGCCAGTCTACAGCACGTTATTTTCTCTCCCTCAGCATTTGTGCTTGTACAGCAAATTCTGTTCTTCCATCGTGTACCCAAATACTGAGTCCCCTAAAATAACCTCCAAAAAAGTAATTTGTTAACAATTATGAGGCAGGAGGGCGGGTGGCACAACCTCTCCATTTTGGAGACTGATTTTGACAGAATTGGGAACAATTTTATGGTGGTCAAGCGTCGGAAGGGGCTGCCCAGGGAGGTTTGGAGTCCCCGTCCCTGGAGGTGTCCAAGGAAGGCCTGGAGGTGGCACTCAGTGCTCTGGGCTGGGGACAAGGTGGGCATCGGGCACAGCTGGGGCTCGATGGGCTGGGAGGGCTTTTCCAGCCTCAGGGATTCTGGGGTTTTGTGAATTTTATGATGTTCTATGACTTTGCAGAAGCACGAGATAAGGTCAGGCCTTTGAAGAATAAGAGAATAAGAACTGGACTTTTAACAAAGCCCAATCAAATACTACATAACTGAGAAGAGTGGCAATTATGAAAAGAAAAAACTCCATCCCTTACCTGGGTTCAGTGTAGGGCCTTTGGAATCCTTGACTGACAAGATCTATCAGTAAAATATAAAACTTCGCCTTTGAAAGCACACACTGAATTTTAGGATGATGGATCTGCATTTAAAAACCATCCATCAGCCTCATTCTGTGATTCTATTATTTCATAGAGAATATTTTACATTCATTAAACAAATTAACAACTTGGTTTCCTCTTTCACTTTCTCATGGCGTGTTTTTCCTAGTTCTGAGTGATGAAGCCCTTTGGACATGTTGTCCATTTCCCAGAATCCCAGAATGGTTTGGGTTGGAAGGGATCTTAAAATTCCAAGCCCCTCCCACAGGCAGGGACATCTTCCACTATGCCAGGCTGCTCAGAGCCTCATCCAGCCTGGCCTTGGACACTTGCAGGGATGGGGCATCCACAATTTTTCTGGGAAAGTACCCAAAAGCTGAGAAATCTGATGACAGATGAGTAGTGATCTGCATGACCAGTCCCACCACACTTGCTGGGAACAATGGGGCAGCAAAACACTGTGCAGAGGTCCTCAAATTGGGTTTCAGCCAGCAGCAGCACTCACAAACTCTTCCAGCTCCCTTTCCCATGTCCTCCTGTCCATCCACATCCCATCAGTCCAAACCTCACTGCAAAGCACGTCCCATCCTCCTCCTGCTCCGGGGCTGCCACCTCCTCCATCCTCCACCACTGCAAGGTGGAGCTGTTTGTTCTTTTTATACAGAAAGTCGAACTGACAGCACTAAAACGAGGTCTCTCCCCACCCTCCTTTACACGCACTTCCAAAAATACTGCTGCTGTTCAAAGTCGTGGATGCTGGGCACCAACAAATGATAACCAACAGTGTGGTACACATTATTTCCATAGTATTTTTTTACAGCCCGTGGGCCCAGTGCTGGTCACACCAAGAAGAACACACATAAAAATACAGCAAAGCCCTCAGAGAGGCCGTGAGCTCCAGCAGCCCTGAAGAGGAGCCAGGGCTGCTGCCATGGGCAGGGACACCTTCCACTGTCCCAGGCTGCTCCAAGCCCCAATGTCCAACCTGGCCTTGGACACTGCCAGGGATCCAGGGGCAGCCACAGCTGCTCTGGGCATTTATTGTTGGCAGGGCCCTCATGGGAAGGAGATGCAGAATTTGTGTTTTACTCCAGGGTGCAGAATAAGGAAAGGCTACACAAACACCAAGTGCCACCCACCACACTTTTCAGACCAGATATTTTCCTTCAGGAGTTGCTCCTTCAGCTCTCTGGAGCCACCCATCATCTCCAGCACAGCAAGGTCCCAGCTCAGGGAAGTGTTCAGTCTCTGCTTACATCAAACAGCAGCCAAGGGGGAAGGGGGAACCCTTGGGGAACAGGGAATGGAGTTACCACAGACACTGTGGCCTTAAAAACTGTGGGACACAGTCCGAGGAAAATGAACAGTCTTGTCTGAGGGTCTGTGAGGAAAGGCAGTGCCTACAGCACGGATAGTGAATCACAGCATCCCAGAATCATCTAGGTTGGAAAAGACCTTCCAGCTCATCCAGTCCCATCATCATCCAGCAGCACCAGCATCACCCCAAACCCTGTCCCCAAGGGCCACATCCAGACTCCTCCTGAACACTCCCAGAGACAGCGACTCCACCACTCCCTGGGCAGCTCATTCCAAGGCCTCACCGCTCTTCCAGGGAAATTTTCTTTCACAATCTCCAACCTGAGCCTCCCCTGGTGCAATTTGAGGCCATTTCCTCTCCTCCTTTCCCTTGGGACGTGGCAGCAGAGCCCGACCCCCCCTCACTGCCCCTCCTGTCAGGGAGTTGTGGGGAGCAATGAGGTCCCCCCTGAGCCTCCTCTTCTCCAGGCTGAGCCCCTTTCCCAGCTCCCTCAGCCTCTCCTCATAACTCAGATATTCCAGACCCTGCCCCAGCTCCATTGCCCTTCTCTGGACATGCTCCAGCACTGCTGTGGATCCTGCC
>VZTI01000688.1:421882-435953 GCA_013397865.1 Struthidea cinerea | reverse complement strand
TCCCTCAGCCTCGCCTCATAACTCAGATATTCCAGACCCTGCCCCAGCTCCATTGCCCTTCTCTGGACATGCTCCAGCACTGCTGTGGATCCTGCCCTTCCCTCTAGACCTTCTCCTGGCTTGAAATGCCCTGCCCAGAAAATCCAACTGCTGCGCTGCCTCTCTCCCTCTCTGCCCTGCTCTGTCTGCACCCTGGGATTTTAATGGACTCCTGGTCTCTATGTCCTGTGTATAAATTTCCCAGTTCCTCAGGCAGCTTTATTCTGCCACAACCTCCAGTGGTCTCTGCTCACAACCCCTGGCAGCCAAACTTCTCACCACACCTGGAAAAGCAACAGCCAGAAGTCCTGAACTCAGGCAATGAACGTCTGGGGGTGCCAACACCCCACCCAAGCCCAGAAGGATGAAACCTGGTGCTGAAAATCACCTTTTGCCACTTCAGCTCGGAGCTCATTCTTCGTGCCCACCACAAAATTCACTCACCAGGTGCAGGGCTGGTCTGCCCGTGTGGTGTGAGGGAATTACAGCCAGGTCCATGGGAACCCTGAGTGCCCAACCCCAGGTCATTTGGGCAAACATAAATTCTTCCTGATGTCACCAGCACTGAAGGGAGATGAAGCAGGAAGATAGCAACAATAAAAATTTCAAATACTGGCTTTCTGTTTCTCTGGGAAGTGAATCATTTTAAAATTGACACTTTGCAGCCAGCAAAAAAAAAAAACAACCAAAATAATTCAATAAATCAGGCTAATATGCCTTGGCATAGCAGGTATGTGCTTAGGTATGTGTCTGCATGCAGGCTGGAGGTCTGCTAGTTGAATTCATATATTATTTTTAAAGTGAGCTAAAATGCTGTCACTGAACAGCAGGTTATTTATTTTTTCTCCCCAAATGAAGCCTCTGGCAAAAGCATATAAACGAAGTAGATCCTATTCTATTTCACATGTAATTTCTATATGAAATCATCCCTGGAAGTGTCCAAGACCAGGCTGGATGGGGCTCTGAGCAACCTGATCTAGTGGAAAGTGTCCCTGTCCATGGCAGGGGGTTGGAAGGGGATGATTTCTAAGGTCCATTCCAACCTAAACCATTCTGGGATTCTATGGAATTCATTTTGGGAACAATAGGAAGGAGCACGCTCATGGTAACAGCAGTGTTGCTCAAAAGCAGAATCTGTAAAGCCAAAAATCCAATGCGAGCAAAATTGTTGGTTAAAAAATGCCATTTCCTACTGGAGACAAAAACAAAATACGGCTCCGTTTCCGAATGCTGCCAGAATGAAAAACTTCGAGTCGAGGATGCGGGTCGTAAACCACGACTGCATTTGACAAGGAAGATGCCCCAGCGGGGATCCGAGGCTGGACTGGGAGCACTGGGGCTCTCAGGGTGCTTTCCCCAGCGCAGGGCTCCGGCAGAGCCGCAGGGGTTGGAAGTGAAGCAGCAACTCCAGAGCACCGAAGCTCGTACAGCGTGGCAACACTGCCCTCCTGCTTCCGAGAGATCCCTGCCCTCCGCTCTGTTCAACACACGGATGCTGAGAGGTGCCCCAGCAGCTTCCCCCACCCCAAGCGTCAGGGGTTTGCTCTGTGTTTCCTTCGATCCATTCAGATCTCCTTGTGCAGGCAGCGAAGACACAGCTCCTTAGGGAAAAGAGGATGATAAAAAGCCCAAACCTTTAATTTGGCGGTTTTCTCAAGGGGGGGAGAACACACAGCTGTAAAAATCACCTCAAATTCCACTGTTGGGTTTCTGGGTTCAGCTTCAGGGTTTATAACTGAGCTTAGCACTTTATAAGTGAATTAGCAACAAATAATAACTAAAATAAAATAATAAATAATTATAATTAAGCACAGAATCACAGAATAATCAGGGTTGGCAGAGCCCTTCAGGACCATCCAGTGCCACCCCGGCAGCACCAGCATCACCCCAAACCCTGTCCCCAAGGGCCACATCCAGACTCCTCCTGAACACTCCCAGAGACAGTGACTCCACCACTCCCTGAGCAGCTCATTCCAAGGCCTGACCACCCTTTCAGTGAAAAGTTTTTTCTAATACCAAATATGAACCTTTTCTGGTGCAATTTAAGGCCGTTTCCTCTCATGCTTTCACTTGAGACATTGCAGAAGAGATTGACACCGCTCTTCCACCACAAATAAAGATGGTTTCTATCTGTTCTTCTCATTAGGTTAAACTTAATGGAAAATATATCAAAAAAAAGGGGGGAAATGGATTGTTGGATTAAACTAATCCTGTCCTTTCTGCATTCTGTTTTTGGGGATGGCAGGGAGGGAAAGACACAATACTTCAACCCTGGCCAGATTAAAATCTAAATTAAAATTAATGTAAATTAAAAAATAAATTAAATTTGGATTAAATTATTAATCCTTGTGACCTGTTCCTACCTGCTCCTATTGAAATACCTGTCCTGGGCCAACAAAGCTCCTGAGGAAAGTGAGGAGGAGAAGAGAGGAGACATCCTGCTCCCTGCACAGCCCAGGCCCTGCAGCCAGGTGCAGCCTGGGCACAGGATGACTCAGAGGGTTAATTTAAGCATCTGATGAAGAAGTTAATTAGCCATTTACCTGGTCTAATGGGATGTGTCCCTGCCCATGGCTGGGGGTGGAATGAGATGATCTTTAAGGTCCTTTCCAACCCAAGCCATTCTGTGATTTATGATGCTGCAAAGTAAGCTGATGATGGAAACCTTTGACTTTGTGTAATACTTTACTTGAGCCTCTGTGGTTTTTTCCTTCCAGAAAGAAAAACAATCTGAGATGTGCAAATAAACCAGGAAAACTGGAGTGAAGGAAGGAGCAGCTTGCTAGGTAATTGTGAAAAACAAATAACAGTGCTAACGAGGGAGGAACACAAAAAATCTCCACAAAGAGGGGATGTGGGTCAGGATTTAGAAAAGTCTAGAAAGACACAAAAGGTGGAGGGGAAAAGAAGCTTGAAAAGGCTTATTGAACCCAGGAGGTGAACAAGACTGAGTAACAAAATGAGAAAAAAAGAGGTTTACAAGGAAATAAATCCCTTTGTTTCCAAGTTCCCATGAATCAGGCTGTGGGTAGTGCTGCCGACAAACACAAGTCCCAGGTGTTTGTGCGTCCCTAACTTCCCTGGACTTCTGTCCTCCTTTGAAAGTTGTCACATCCATAGTCACACTTCAAAGGTAAAGGTTTATCTGGTAAAAACTGGCTGTGTGCTGATCCCTTAGGAAGGTGATTTCCACCCCCAAAGGAAGAAAAATAATTATAGAAAGCAGCTATAGGCACTAGCCTCAAAGCCCTTACGGCTTTCTGGTTTGAACCCAAATCATTACCAACTTGTGGATCCCCAAACCGACAACTCCACCTCATATCTCCTTCACTCCCCCTCATCTCTGACCTGACCCAAAGCTTTTTTCTGGTCGGGAACCCACTCGGGAATCAATTTTCACTGGTGCAGCCCAAGGGCTCCTCCTCGCACGCCTCCCAGGTGTGTCACCACCGACATCTCCCAGCACCATCCCCGTGTCCATCTCCCACCTCCCATGAGGAAAGCTACGTGTGCAGCACCGTGTTTCCCTTCCAGAGGCACCAGGGAAGAGGAGCAGGATCTGGGAGATCTGGGAGTTCCGCCTGTGTGTCGCTTCCCCAACACTCGGTGGAATTTTGTGTCGACTCCACAGCAGAACAGTCCGACGTCTCTTTTCACTGGAATGTTCCTGCTCACTTAATCACCATTGATCTGCACATTTGCCCCATGCTGGCTGTCACCTCCCAGGATTCCCGTACCTGTCGGGTTTTCCTGACACGTGGCATTGCTTTGATGCCCGGGAGCTTGGCTTTGTTCCGCACTCCGACGTCACGCAGAGAGCTTTTTTCAAAGCATCCTTCAAGCCAGCTCCCTGACAATGACAAATCTCGGTTTATTGCCTTTCCTAAGGCCTCACAGCGTTCCCTAAGACATCCTAGTGGTGCTTTCAGATCCGTCACTCTCCAAGCCGGATGTAAAGTAACCATGGAAAGCTGTACACAGCCATCAAACCATATGAAGGGTTTTATAACTCCTGGCAACCCACTGAACATTAAATATTGGATTAACCTTCAGCAGCTCTGCTGGTGCTTCCTGCACTTTGGCAGAGAGCTCTCCCCACCACGGAATGCTCGTGGAATGGGCTACAACTCTCACTAAAAAAATCTGAAAATGGAGGCCTTTGTTTGTTCTACTCTCAACACGCGGCCAGAGGGAAATGGAGCAGCACAACAGGATCACAGGCTGGGAGATGAGGCTGCTGCTGCTTTTCAGCCTCTGTGAAATTGGTTTGTAACTCTTGACTTGCGTGGCTGGCCCGGGGAAAAACATGTGCTCGAGTTACTACCAACCCAAACCTACTCTCTCATGAGTTTTGGTTCCCTCCCCTACCTGCACTCCCCTGAGTGAGAGCTGTGATCCCTTTGGGATCAGGCCTGGCTTTCCTGTGTGCAAGGTGAGTCTGCCTTACGCCTGCTGGACCTTCTCTCCCATAACATGAGTGCTTCTCCAAGCAGGAATAATTTCCCCTGAGAGGTGGCTGCTGGTCTCTGCACTCCAGAGATTCAAGCACAAGTCCAAACACCGCCTTGTACCTCCTGCCAGCTTTTCACCAAGGAATTCCCTCAGCTCTGCATTCCTCCTTGCAGGGTCAGGAGCCTTGTGTAGGGCCAAAGGTGTCTCTGTGGAGAGGAGCTGCAAGACCACAGGTGCCAACGGGACCCTGTTATGGCTTCACCTCCGCAGGGCACAGGCAGAGGAGCTGTCATCAATGTGTCAACCCTGCCAGGACACCTCAGGCACTGCAGCTGTCACCTGCCAACTGTTAGCACAGATCAGGGCAAAATAAATAGACCCAGCTCAAAGGGGCTGCTCCATCCCTGGAGGTGCTCAAGGCCAGGCTGGATGGGGCTCTGAGCAACCTGGGATAGTGGAAGGTTCCCTGCCTATAGCTGGGGGTGGAATGAGATGATCTTCAAGGTCCTTTCCAAGCCAAACCATTCTGGGATTCTATGATTCTATGAAAGGCGTGGGGAGAAGTCTGATCCCAGAGGATGCCAGGCAGCTCTGCTGGAGAAATTCCTTCATACACATTCCTCCCGACTCGTATTTTACATTCAGACACGGGCTGCAGCATTCTCAGAGGCAGAAGGAGCCTGACTGATGGACTCCAGCACGCAGAACACACCAGCAGCCCCATGACAGGGGCAATCACCACGTCCCAAACACCATTTAAAGAAAGGCAACCTGTCAAGTTTGCTTATATTTTGAGGCTCAGCCCCAGAGGACTCCGGCGAATTTCCAACACATCGAACTAATTGTAGTTTACATTCGCTTCGCTCTCCATTAGAGCTGCTCCACTTTCCAGGGAAGCTAATTGGACCCGCAGCTCTTGGCCAGCCGGAATTTTCTGCAGGAAACCCGAGCACCTCTCCTCGCCGAGCGGGGCTCTGGGTACCAGGCAGAGGGAAACGTGCACACGATCTGTGGCGTGTCACCCTCAGCATCGCCACACGCCCAAAATAGTCCCAGCTTCCTCCACCCCGCTGGAAATAAAACATATGGAGTTAGCACGGCCGCTGATTGGATTTTGATTGCTCTGAAACGCTGCCAAGTTTAAAGTGGGGAGTGCGGCCTGAAAGGAAATACAGTAGACACCAGACAATTTATTTGTTTCTGAGCAGGGACGTGGCTGCCGGGCGGCTCCGAAGGTGGCTAACGAGAGCAGCATGTTCCCATATGGAAACCAGATGGCGGGATCGGGCGGGATCCGGGAGCGCGGCACGAGCGGTGTTATCGTGGCAACGGGGAAAGCAGAGCCCTGCGAAACCTGTGCCAACCACAACAGCAAACTGCTGATAAAGGACTGCCACGGAGAACATTCCAGCGGGGTCGGGACGACGTGGGAGGTGGGGAGGGAAAGCGCCCCTGGAGACAGGAAAGGCAAGAGAGGGGTGATGGTCATCACTGTCATCAGAGTCATGGGCAGAGCTCTTCCAGAGCGTCATGGCAGCTGATCCTATGGATCTGAGGGACTATAAAACCCTGGAAAAGGGAAAGCAAATCCCCCAGTGCCATGCCTCTCAGAGCTCCGCCCACCCAGCCCCACCCAGGTGGTTTGGCCCCGCCCACAAGCGACACCATCCAGGGGAGGTTGTGGCACAAAATGGTACAGGAATGGAGTCAACAGAATTCCCTGAATTCCTGAATTTAGCACGAATTCATCCATCCTCTTGACGGAGGAGATATCAACCTTCTCCCCCCACTTTTTGGGTGTTTTAGACTGGAATGTGCTCACACCTTTATATTTTTCTTTTTCTAAACAGCAGTATTTTCACGATGGCGTATAAAAAATAAGGACAAGTTTGTCTGGATTTAAAAAACAAAACAAAACAAAAAAAAAAAAACCCAACCAATTTTGAAAATGAACACTTAGTCTCAAAACAAATTAAACTTCTCAGTCAATTAAAGAAAAAACCAACACAAACCCTTAAAATTCTATTTTGCCTTTTCATTTTGTTGCGATTTTTTGTCATGTTTCCCAGACCCAGAATAGCTGCTTTTCCAAGGTTGTTTTGCTTCAGTCAGTGAAGGGGAAAATAAGAACTATCCACACTGTTTCAACTCTGAGGGCAGAAAAAGAAGGAAATAATTGACCATGTCAAAGCAGGGTCCATCCAGCAACCTGACAGTCACCACAGCCACATTCCCCATTGCTCATTAGCTGCTGAAATGCTTCCAGGACAGGAGCATTTTGGGGAAAAGCAGCATCCAGAGAGTCAGAGCCCATGACTAAATAAAGGTCATGCTGCTACGCTCTGCCTTCTCACCTCATGAGCCACTAACTTTTCATTTCTTGATTTTATGACTTGAAAGATACAGGGAACAGGGTTTTTTAAAGCCGCTGTCCATGGAAAAGGCATCAGCTTTTCCACATTAACTGCTCAGGATTTACAGCTCTCCCGTTTGCTGGTGACAGTCCGGAAAATGTTTCGCCGGTTCGCTGCAGTTCTACACATTCACTTCATGTCCTCAGCCATATTCAGACCAAAGCAGTGATTTTGTGTTTGTTAAACTCATGTTTGATTTATGCACAAGGGAGGCCGTTCCAAAGCCCACAGAAATCAACAGCATTTACAGAGACGCTGAGGAAAACCCTCTTGGGACAGGAATATATTTAATGGCAGCTTTGAGCAGCCCCAAACTGAGACTTGGGTCAGTGTCCCTGGAAGACTCTAGGGTGCTCCTACCCCACGTCCTTCCTGCTGCCACGAGTGCTGCTGGAAATACGAAGTTCCTAAAACACCATCCTAACCCAGAGCTGACTCTTGGAGAATTTCATGCCCTGTCCTTTTGGTTCCAAGATTGTCTGGACACAGGTGCCTGTGAGTGTCCTGCTCAGAGGGTTTGAGCACCAAATCCAGAATGTTTAAGGGAAATCAGAGTAGAAGGGATAAGAGAGATGGGCAGAGAAACCCAAACAAGCCACAGAGATGGAGTAACGTCTGAATGCTGACAGAGGCAGGCAGGATCCACGGGGCTCTTGGGTCATGGAATGGTCTTTGGAGTCGTGGAATAGTTTGAGCTGGAATGACCTTAAAGATTATCCAGCTCCACCCACGGGCAGGGACACCTTCCACTGTCCCAGGCTGCTCCAAGCCCCAGTGTCCAACCTGGTCTTGGGCACTGCCAGGATCCAGGGGCAGCCACAGCTGCTCTGGGCACCCTGTGCCAGGGCCTGCCCACTCTCATAGTCAGGAATTCCTTCCTAACATTTAATTCAATCCTGTCCTCTTTTCAGTGGGAAGCCATTCCCCCTTGTCCTGTCCCTCCATCCCTTGTAAATTGTCTCTCTCCAACTTTCTTATAGGTTCCCTTCAGATATTGGAAGGCTGCAATTAGGTCATCCCAAAGCCTTTCTTCACAAAGAAAGTCCAGTCCTCCTATTTAGAGGGTAAATAAAAACCTCAGGAGGCAACTAAAAACACCCCAAAACATACCCAGTTTTTCAAAGTTGATTCTAAAATCAACTCAGAGCTACCTACACCAATGGAGAATATATATATTTATACATGCATTTGCTTGCCAGCAATGTTTTCATCTTTAAAAGCTCTTTAAAAGCTAATTCACTTGGCTACTTAAAGAGATTTGTTGCCCAGTCACATCAGAGTAGGACTTTTGTCTCTTTCCAGCAGGTTTCACATTTCTGGCTCTCGAGTTCTGACCAAAAGGATAATTTTTCAATCGTTAGAGAACAGGTTTGGCACTTAGGATTTAGTGCCCCGTCATGACATCTTTAAAGTTGGAGAGTTGCAGTGAACTAAAAAAAAGAAAAAAAAAAAGAAAGCTGGGCCAGAAAAATAACAGCTGAGAAACTTACTGGAACAAAATGTATATCGTAAAAGGCTTTTTATCTTTTAAACACTCAAATAATTTTGTCCAACTGTAGTAAAGACCAAAACGTTTTTTAATCCTCTCACTTGGAGCACACCTTTAAAACAAACCACAACAATGGATGGAGCTTCCTGCATCCCCTTCCTGCTATGACCCACTCTAATTCTTTGAAATAAATATGGTTCAGGTTATTTTTGTAAGGGCAATGTTCAGTATCTGTCCCCCAGTGTGTAAATGTGTAGAATACACCAAAGATTTAACATCTGCTACGAATAATTTTACAGAGGATCTCAAGTTCTCCTAAGGTTATTAGGATATTGTACAGGTGGCCAAATTATTAAAATATGGTTTAAATCCAACACTTATGCATTTTCATAAGGTGTATTGGATTTGAGGGTCTGGAAGCCACATGTCAACGCCAGAAAACACCAGGCTGGCTCCCTGGAAGTCCCAAAATCAAAGCCACTTCCCAAACCTTACAGCCGGGCTCCGCGGCATCGCAGCTGCGGCAGCGGCACCCCCGGGGTGGAGGGGAGGGAAAAGCCAGGGCAAGCTGCTCTCCTTTCAGACAAGTGACCTTTTCTATCAGCATTTACAGCATTACTTTTCCTACCCCACGCTGATGAAGTCAAGCCCTCCTCCAAGTGAGCTGAATTTTAACATCTGACTCGGAGCACACAGCACGATGCAGAGTGAAGGCCGAGGCACACAGCGCCAGAGAGCTGCTGCTGGTCCCGTGTCTTTGTTCAAAAAGTGAAAATTAAATGAGGGAAAACTAAATAAATGTGATATTAAAAAGCCCTGCTTGCTCTTCACTGGTAACGCTCGGTATTTATTCCTGTTTTGAGGTGCTTTTGCCAGGAATGCACGGGAGCCTCTCACCTGCCGTGCTCAGTGATGCAGAGCTCTGGGAATTCGGGTCCCAGCTGGGAGGAAGGACATGGACACGATTCACACCAGCACGAGCAGCATGAGAACCCCTTTGTGCAGCCTGTGGTTTTGCTGGGCTGCTCTGAAGACCACAGAAAGTGGAGTTTCATGCAGAAACTCTTATTTAGGGGAAGCACTCGCTACATTGCTGCAAGGGAGAAGTTTCTGTAGTAATTCCCTGTGTCCCATGGTGTAGAGGTGGATGCCACTACCTCAAGAAGCACCCAAAGCACCACCTGAGCTCCTCAGGCCAGAGGAGGCACCAGGATGAGCAGAGGGATGGAGCAGCTCTGCTGGGAGGAAAGGCTGGGAGAGCTGGGATTGTTCAGCCTGGAGAGGAGAAGCTTTGGGGTGACCTCAGTGTGGCCTTGCAGGGCCTGAAGGAGCTGCAGGAAACATGGAGAGAGACAATTGCCAAGGGCTGGAGGGACAGGACAAGGGAATGGCTTCAAACTGCCAGAGGGCAGAGTTAGATTGGATATTAGGAAGGAATTGTTCCCTGGGAGGGTGGGGAGGCCCTGGCACAGGGTGCCCAGAGCAGCTGTGGCTGCCCCTGGATCCCTGGCAGTGCCCAAGGCCAGGCTGGACACTGGGGCTTGGAGCAGCCTGGGACAGTGGAAGGTGTCCCTGCCCATGGCAGGGGTGGCACTGGATGGTCTTTAAGGTCCCTTCCAACCCAAACCATTCTCTGATTCTATAGTTCTATGAAATAGAGGATTTACTGCTTTACCTCAAAAAAATCAGAGACAGCTGAGCCTGAATCAGAATAGAGTTAAAAACCATCTCAAAACTGAGCTGATACTAAATTTGATCTCCAGCACTGACTTGAGGAAATATTTTTGCCCAGTTATTTCTCAGACAATTATTAAACTGAAAAAGTTAGTGAAAAGCTAAAATTTACATGAGCCTTAGAAAGCAGCATTGCCACAAATGGGCACCACAGGGCAAACCAGCCTGCAGCTTTGGGTACCTGACCTCAGTCAGCTCCATTATTGGGACGCTCAGGAAAGCAAGTAATAGGATTATTGTCCAGTAGGACACAAAGTAGAGCATTCACAGAATCCCTGAGGCTGGAAAAGCCCTCCCAGCCCATCAAGTCCCAGCTGTGCCCAATGCCCACCTTGTCCCCAGCCCAGAGCACTGAGTGCCACATCCAGGCCTTCCTTGGACACCTCCAGGGATGGGCACTCCAAACCTCCCTGGGCAGCCCCTGCCAATATTTAACAACCCTTTCTGTGAAGAAATTCTTGAAAGAATTCAGTTAGAGCTGACAAATTCTTCACTGAACTTTATGCTCAGACAAACCTGTGCCATCCAGAATTCCTTTCCTTGCCAGGCAGGGTGTCAGCTGGGCACCACGGGGATTCTTATTTGGGTTTAAATCTCTACCACAAGCCTTGCAGGAGATGAAGTTCGTGTCCATGAAGATAGGAAATGTGCTTCCCACAACACCTGGGAATAAGGTTATTTATAAAAAACCCCCAGACTATTTTTTTTGTTAAAAAAAACCTACTAGACTTCAGTAGTTGTTAAAAGTAAATATTCCTCTATACACACACTCTCACAGGGAAGTGGAAGAACATAAAAAAGTGGAAAGTCTGAGGGCAGGTGCTGAATCCACTGTTGCAGAGCATCTCCTCACACATGGCACTACCAGGTTATCCCAAATTTTTTCCCCTCAGTTGTAAAAAAACCCCACAGCAACCGGATGGAGCTACACTGGGCTCTCTTAGTTCTGGATTCAGGTTGAACAGCTGTGCACCAGCACGTTCTAAGGAATGAACAAAAGACTGGCTTGTTTCTGACAGCATCCACAGGCGTTCTTGCAAGCGTCCTCCAGGGTTTAAGGGTGGAAATGGCCAGGCAGAGCATTTTGTACTTCTCATTGTGCTTATTCTGCACAAAAATATCTTTATAATCCCACTTTGGAAGCGACTTCAGTGGGGCAGCACAAAGGCATTGTCTGGGAATGCTTCTGAGGGCAGCAGGGAACAGCAAACCCAGCCCACAACCTGCTTTGGCTCCACCACAACCCTTTCAAACCCTAATTTTATAGGATGATGGATGCTGAGGTTTTCTCTGCTGTGCTCTCACCTTTCCATAGTGGCTGCCTCTGTTCTCACACAACCTTTCCTCCCCCACGTTTGCTTTGGGGTTTTATTTCTTTACATTAAATGAGGCTGTACATTCCCTGTTCATCTGCTCAGTAATCAAACTGCTGCCTTCAGTGACTGTGACTATTATTATTATTATTATTATTCATCTCCCCTTTTGTTAATTCCCCACAAAGCAGCTTTAAAGTCTCTGGAACTGACAGAAAAAAAGGCTGCTTTTATTTCACGAAAAGGGATCCAAGTCAAACCTAGAAGAAGAATTAAAATATCACTGCTGAACATGAAATACGGAGTTTTCAGTGTACGAAAGCACGTTGGGATTCTCTGATTCAAACACAGAGGAAGAACCCGTGGTCTTCTCAATAAATGCTTTATGTTAATTGTCCTTTGAAGGCACATCACTATCCTCATGAAACATTTCCTACTATAAAGCAATGGCCCAAATTTCCCATACAAAGAACTTTTAAGCATTTGGTTATACAACTGTTTGAAAGGAAAAAAAAACTTGACTTTAACCTTCTTCCACACACACAGTTTGGGGTCTGTGGCCTTCCCCTCACCTCAGGATGCCTCGGTATCAAAGTGAAACGAGTGCTTTGCATTTTTATCCCCACGAGTTCCTGGTTTCCCACAGTATTTACTGCATGGAATTCTCGAGTACCTCTGCTCACCAGCTATTCTGAGAGATCTCTCAACAGGATCTCAGTGTTTTCTCCAAAGGAAAGAAGCCTGACCTCAGAGCTGTGATCTCACCTGGCTCGAGGAGGTGCCTGTAGGTGCTGGTTGCTGCTATGTGCAGCTGCCGTCAAAACTTTCAGCCCAAAATATTTAAAGGGGAAAAAAAAAGTACAGATCTGATGGCACCAAAAAAGAGTAAAATCATTAATCTCGTTTACTTTCATTTTATTTTTAGATCATTTAGATCTGTCAATGTTTTAGACACAAAACAGAATGTTCAAAAAATCAGAAAGAAGGAGGTAGAACAAAACGCTTGCCTTTTTCAGTTTTTTGGCGTAAAAACGATAGAATTACATGTCAGAATGTCAGAAGTGATGTTCTTCCTCTGAAGCTTTGGCAACAAAGCACTTCACAGGACAGCACCAGCACGAGGATGGAACCTGGGAAGACTTAAAATTGTTTGTTGGAGCTGTGCAGTGAGATGAGACCTTTCCCAGGAATGGGAATGATGTGAATCCTGTCTGCCTCTGCAGCAGGGTGGGCAGCAGGAAAGGGATTGGGATTGTGCCCCTGTGCTCAGGTGAGACCCCACCTGCAGAGCTGCCCCAGCCCTGGGGCCCAGCACAGGGAGGACGTGGAGCTGCTGGAGAGAGGCCAGAGGAGGCACCAGGATGAGCAGAGGGATGGAGCAGCTCTGCTGGGAGGAAAGGCTGGGAGAGCTGGGGTTGCTCAGCCTGGAGAGGAGAAGCTTTGGGGTGACCTCAGTGTGGCCTTGCAGGGCCTGAAGGAGCTGCAGGAAACATGGAGAGAGACAATTGCCAAGGGCTGGAGGGCCAGGACACAGGGAATGGCTTCCCAGTGCCAGAGGGCAGGGCTGGATGGGATCTTGGGCAGGAATTGTTCCCTGGGAGGGTGGGGAGGCCCTGGCACAGGGTGCCCAGAGCAGCTGTGGCTGCCCCTGGATCCCTGGCAGTGCCCAAGGCCAGGTTGGACACTGGGGCTTGGAGCAGCCTGGGACAGTGGAAGGTGTCCCTGCCCATGGCAGGGGGGGCACTGGATGGGCTTTAAGGTCCCTCCCAACCCAAACCATTCCATGATTCTCTGTGTAACATCAAGGATGGACTGACAAAAGAATAAACCTCTTTTCTCCCTCATTTCTGCTGTGCAGGGGGAACACTGAAGTTCAGGGAGCACTTTGCCAGGTAGGAGGCAGTCACCCAAAGCAACCCTCAGGATCTGAGCTCCATCATTCCCTGTTTTAGTGCCACAAGGTTTGGGCTCCAACAGGAACATTCAGACTCATTTTTCTGTGCACAGCACTGCTGCTTCTGCTGGTGGCTCACAGCAGAAGAAATGGAACAGGAAGAACTGGTAACATCACTGGTGAAATCCAGAGGGAATGTAATGGGTTAGAGGAGCACTCAGGAAGCAGAGCAGGGCCTGTTCTCATGCTGCATTTTCAACAGACTGCAAGAATTCTACAGCTGGAGGATCTGAGCTGTGTGTGACCACAACCACAGGGAAAAGGAAAGCAGAGCAGCAGCAGTACCATTGTTTTGGCATCCAAGCGTGGCGATTTTGTAAGAAATGCAAATAAAACCCAGATTTCCTGGCTTGGAATTGACCTTTGTCCGTACAGCCATGCTCTCACACCTGTGGCCTGCCCTGCACAGACTCCAGCAGGTTCCAAGGCAAAAGCAAAGGAGCCTCCATAAAATGCACCTTGAATCCAGGACTTTCGGGTCAGGCACATCACCGTGGGAGTCAGAACCTTCAGGAAAGGGAAAACACCTCTGCCTACCAAATAAATTCTGCAGCATGACAAAGCAGAGTGGACTTGAGAAGAGCCCTTGGTTTGGAAGACATTCAGCAGAAGACAGATCAGCGTTATCTAAAAAAAGGTAAAAAGTGGCTTAAATGGTTTTAAAAAGTGGGGGGGG
>VZTI01000688.1:409884-421857 GCA_013397865.1 Struthidea cinerea | reverse complement strand
GGGGGAACCCCTCTTCCAGTCTCACAGTTTACTTTGGTTTCACAATTTGCATTTAGCAAATACCTCAAGAAACCAAATCTTACACAACCACATTTCAAATGTCTTCCCCCATGGCTCTGAAGCCATCTGCCACATTTGACAAGTCTGAAGTTTGTGAACTCCGACAAGGACTAAAACCAGCAGCTGTTAGGAAACAAGAAAGCCTCACTGCAGGCTCTTGGTAGATACTGGAGAGCACAGAAGGGAAAATAAAAAAGGCAGCAACACTCAAATATGGAAAAAAGTCTTCAGTCAACACTCACATCTTATGAGAGACACAGTTCATCATTAGTTCTGAGGCTTCCAGAATATTTGAGGGGGGAAGATGAGCTGCTTCCTACATCAAATTATGGGAAAAAGACAGATTTTTAAATTAAAATCTCTTATTTCACTGCCCTACAGTACCTCCCTACCACATCCTACACAAACATTTCCTGCTATGGAGAGCTTTCAAGCAAGAAGAGTGAACCCTTGAAGAATCCTGCCAAAACACCAAGTTTCACTCTGATTTCATCTCCCAAGCTGCCAGGGTTTTGTTTGCCACTTTTATTCAAGGTGTTTAGGAGCATTCTCACACCTCAGCATAAACCCAGGTAGTAAAAACTGAATTAAATATAATATAGTAACTGTTTTAAAACATTGCAAACTGCCTGGGTGATCACACCAATACCAGAAATACATTCACAGTTCCTCTAAGGGTCTGCATAATTTACTATTAAAGAGATTTCTTGTTATCCGCTTTATTTATTATGAATCAAACACGTAAAGTAAGAAAACGGTGCAGCCAACTTTCAGAGCAACAGAATTCTCAGCTCAGATCACATACAAAACCAATTTTTGAGTCAAAAGGATGGACAGAAATGGGGAAAAAAACCCCAAGAAAGCTTCAGAATTGGTTCCAAAATCCAGTTCCAAAATCCAGCACTTTAGGCAAGATCTGCTTATCATTAATCTCTTTTACTTTCATTTTCAGGCATTACCTGAAGTGAATAATTACTTTCAGGTAATTACCTGAAGTGAAATTGAAATCCATGACAGTTCTGTGAAGGAAAACACTGCTCAAAAACATCCACTGAGCATCCAGTGTAAGTCAAAGTCACACTCAGCAGAGAACAGAATCACCTGGGAGCAAATTAATACTTTAACACCATTTTCTTAAACAAAACATTAAATTAAACAGAGAGTACAACTCAGAGCTGCACCTCAGTCCTAGTTAATACTTTAAATAAACTGCTGCAATCGTTACCAACTCCCAGAGAATTTTCTGAAACGCTTGAAAAACTTTTACTTTCCTCTAAAATTCACACGCTCTGCCTAAGAGATTTTTAGTACTCCTACCATTGCCCAAATTTTGGTGTTTTTAAAGTGGATTAAATCAGTTTGCCCTGACAAATCCAGCTGAAGCAGCTTGTCATCCTGCCTGCCCCTTTGACAAGGAGAGGTTATTTTCCACTAGCAAGTTTTAAAGGCATTTACCACACTTTAATTCCTGCATTTTGTATCAATACATGCATTAAAAAGGGCATGTGGGGCCATGAATAAACACAAAATTCTCTGTATTTGTGGATGTAAAAGGACAGAGAGTGTATTTTCTCCATCACAGACAAATCTTTGAAGAGCATCAAATATTAGAAAAACCTTCAGGTCTCAAAATAAAGTAAAAAAGGAGAGTTCTCGGTAGATACAGACAGAATTCCTTAACTGCATTTCCTCTTTTACATATAAAAGGAATACTCTCAGGTAAGACAATCCCTTCAGGAGGAGAAAAAGGAGTTGCTTTTCATATCCAAGATGTCTTTCCTAAAATCACTCCAGAAGAAAGTCTCCCAAGCCATGCAGGAGGGTGTTTGCAATGATGAAGTTAAAAGCAACAAAAATGAGCGGAAAAGTAAAAAATCTACTGGAATTTATTCTACTTTTAAGGGTGAAACAAAAAAAAAATTCCCAGAAGTCCTCTAGAGAAGAAACTGGAGTTTACAAAAGTGCAGCATGAATGTCCTTGTCAGATGTAGATATTATTGTGAGTTTCACTGCTTGTCAGGAACTTCTTCAAAACCTTTGTGCTCTCAGAGGCATCCTGGGGAAAGGAAGAGAGGATCAGCATCACCCACACTGCTGGGAACGAAACAAGAGCTCCTCCACTGGCCTCTGCTCCCTTTTTCATCATTCTGAACATCACTTTTATTAAAATACTAACTGTGAGCAAAACTCAGGTCTTCTGAATGAAGTTATCCACAGGAATCTGTAGTTCAGCAATAAAATGGGATTTATTATTTTGCATTCCTCCTCATGTGGATGTGAGGGGAAAAGTCTCTGTATTTGTCATTGTTCTCCTCCAGAGTTTAAATATTTAATGTCTTAGTCAGACTTCTTCAGCAGAACAGAATGAGCTCTACTGACAACTGGCTTTAGAGCTGAAATAAACACCTCAGTACACACAGAGCTCTTTGGCATTCAAATCTGGGTTCAAAGTGTTTTCAACCAACTGAAATTCAATTAAAAACGTTTCAGAAAGAGCAAAACATTCATTTCAGGAGCTGCAATGGGAATTTATGGGAGTAATGGGATTTACTGTGAGGCCCTGGCACAGAGAAATTGCAGCTGCCCCATCCCTGGAAATGTCCAAGGCCAGGCTCGATTTCACAGCTGCTGGATTAGTGCAAAAATGTTAAAAATCATCTTCAGAAATTTGGATTTTTAGTGCCAAAAAGAAGTTATAGGTCAAAATGGGTATTTTAAGATGCCAGAAGACAAGCAGATAAACAACTAGAACAGAGCCATCTGGTATATGAATGTAAAATGTAAAATTAAAAAAAAACACACACCAAAAAGCTTGTAAGTTTTAAATGAGACAACTCCAAAGGAAACCGCAGCTTACACAAGCACAAGAAATCCCTCCCTGACATACTCACATCACTAGAAGAGCCTGAAAAGTCAGAATGAAGTTTTGAGGGAAGCTGTGGATTCATTATTTCTAAGCCACGCAGATGTTACAGCAGGTACAAGCACTGTCATTAAAATCTGTATTTTTCTGCCTTTTCAGATGAAATCCCCTCAGAGGCACACGAACAGCAGGATGCAAGAGATGAAAACACACAAAACAAGCCCACAGCTCCCATTAATTTGAAATATGAAATTTTACCTTGGCTAAACTCTTCAGGAGTTTAGAAGAAAGCAGAGGCTTGAAGGCTTCAATGGTAACCGTGTCCAGCTTGATGACATCAGTGTAACACTGATACAGCACGGCAGGGATCTGCCACACCTGACAGTAACTCAGAACTAAAAACAGAAGAAAATCTGTGTTCAATTCAGCAGAAAAGGAATCTCAGCTCTGGGTACAAAAATCAGAACGTTAAACCCATGGAAGTTGCTAAATTAACTGCTCAGGATCCTGACAGCTGGAGCAGCCACCCCTCGTCCCCCAGCCAGACAAGGAAATAAAACCAGCAAAAATTAGTTAAATGCAGGTATTTCTTCCTGGCAAGTACCTTAACTGGAAACTGTGCTGTTGGTAAATAAGAATAATATCAACAGCTGCAAAAAACCCAAACAAGAAACCCAAACAAAAAAAACAAACATAAAAAGAAGCATGAACAAGAGAAAATCATCCATTTTTAGCTCCTGACAGGCAAGTTTCTCCTCACGCTGCTACCATTTGGGATTCGAAAATGAAAAGCTCGAGGATTTTATTAAATCAGATAATAAAACTGCATCTAACTTTTCCATGAGGTTGATCAGCAGCACTGTGCAACCTTCCTTACCTGTAATATACAGAAAGGACTTTACGAGCCTTTACTTTGGATGCTCAGATGAAAACAGTTCTTAATAAACCTCACTTAATTCCTAAGTAAAATTTCAAAAATAAACCTCACTGTACATTATGCTTTGTAAGGCTAAACTGAAGAATTTTCCACTACTTCTGTCCCACAGACAAAGGGTAAAAGGAATTGTGGCTGGTTTGGAAACTTGTCCCTATTTTCCAGGGCAATATGTAAGAAGGGAAACTATCAGGAAATAATTTTTAAAGAGCTCACTTGTCAGCCAGTTCCCACAATCAAGCAAAAATTCGAATTGCACTGGGATGCCCCTCAAAGGGAATTTGGTGTTGCCACCAGCAGCCCTGTAAATAATTGGAATTGCAAAGTACCAGCAGCAGGAAGATCCCTCACAATGTTGGGCTGCTCCAGCAGCGGGCAGCAGACCTGGTCTTGGAATTCTTTGGTCTTCAAGGCTTTCAGGAATGGAGATGCAAGTGTTAGAGTGGATTCCTGAGTTTTGTAATCAGCTACAGGACACGTGGAAAGGATGGTTACTTGCAAGCTTTTCTTCTGCATGGAGCCAAAAACCTGAAATTAAAAAAAATACATCAGCAAAGTTTCTCTTTTCACAAAAAAAAAGCAGAGAAACCTCAAAGATTGATTTCAATTTCAGTGCAAAGGGCACTTGAACTCAGGTTTGCAGGACTACTACAGTTTGATTCACAGCCTTCAGGTAGAAATTTCCCAGGCATTGCTCTTGGGATGGAGATAAAAAAACCCAAAAGAACAGCTGACATATTTACCAAGTGATCTTCTGGAGAGGTTTTAGGTTTTCAGCACTTTCCATTCAACATATTAAGATTTACTGCTTTAATTAATGGGGATTGTAGAAAGCAAAAGGATTCCAAATAAAAACAGGCAGTTCACAGAGCTGCAAAACATTTGAAATGAAAATTGTGCTCCCTGGATGTCCTACAATATTTTAAGAGTCTTTATTTTAAATACTCAGATTTTAGTTAATTCTATTCAAGTTGGATTGAGAAAGAGAAGCTTAAATTTTCTTTCCCAAATTCAAGGAACAGAGTTTCGAAGTACAAAACATTCTGGCCATCACAAAACACCAACAGGAGTAAAGGAAATAGGGAATTTGGAAACCGTGACAGAAACTTGCCTGTTTCTGTCCATGTACCAATCCCAGAAGGGAAGCTGCCCGTTCCCTCCCATCACTGTGTCACCACTGTTGATAGAAATCTGACAGAAACATTCAGAAGCCCACATATTTTCCACCTGTTTTGCTGGGAACACTGGCTGGAAGGCGTGGCTGCAAAACTTCAGCCTGTGTGTTCTCGTTTGTAAGTGATCCCTTACTGAGAAAACACACCCAGATGTAAAGATCTGACTCGTGGAGGTGCTCAGTAAATCAGGATTTACACACAGAGCAGGTCTGCAATCCACATTAAAAGCAAAACATGGCCAGCACAAGGTTCCTGCTGCACATCTAAAAATACCAATAACCACAAAGCCTAAAAATACTCAGGAACATTGCCCTGGTACAACCACACTCCTACTGTTCATGAACACCCACATGCGAAATCACACACAGCCACAAACAAATGGGGAAGACAACAACCCCCCCAGGCAGCTTTCTTCTGCAATCCCAGTTTAAATGAAGTGCAGGGATGGGTGGAATACAGCAAAAGCCAAATGCTTGAGGTCTCAGGGTTTCTACACTTCGAAATGAGCCACGATCCCCCACCAAAGCCATACTTATCTCTAACCACAGCTTTAGAATCCCTGCTTGTCCACCAGCTCAGCAGAGATTTAAAGGCAGGGAGGGAGGGAGGGAGCAGACAGACAGCAAGACAAAATAAGCCACACTTCCTCGAGGCAAAGCAGTGACCCAAATCCATCAGGAAAATCAAGAGGCGGAACATTGGCCCCCGGCTTTATCTTATTAAAATTAAAATGATGACATTTGGAGGGACTTCACTGAGCCAGCAGTGCTGCTGTACCTGGGTGATGCTGGGGTGAGGCCCTGGGAATGGTAAATCTGGGAACAAATGGGACAAACGCTGCCTGGGAAGCACCTTCCCCTACAGCTCCCCCTTGGGAAAGGCACAGAACACACCCAGCAGCTGACACCATCCAGCAGGAGCTCCACAACTGGTTTGTCTGGTGATCCTTCGGCAGCTGTACAAACTGCTGCTGGTTTTTTTTTAAGGAAGAATTCTCCCAGAGCTGAAATGCAGCTGAAATAAGCCATAGGAAATGAAAATCAAGCAGGAAAAAGGTCTGGGAAGTGGTTAAGGGCCAACAAAACTGAAACTGTCCAAAAGGAGTGACTGCACTCAGCTGGGAGGTTACAGCAGATACAACTGGCAGCATCTAGAAAGGGATATCACAGATCCTGCAGAGAGTAAATTTACCTATTTTTGAATATTTCATAGAAGAAAACCACAGGGGAAAGTTATTTAACACTGCCATGTTTAAAATATCACAGAGGAAGATCCCCATCCTTCAGATTTTATTACTCCATTTATTTTCCTGCCAGTTTTACCTTCTCAAGCCACTGGAACTGTTGATCCTCAGCAACGTAGCAACTACACTGGCACAACAAAACCTTAAAAAAAGTAAAAAGTCGTGTTAGCAAGTGGTTTAAAGAGCACCACAGCAGCTCATAATCACCTGTAAGGATGATATGGCTGCAGAGAACAACTTGTTCAGTTGTTTTGGGTTTCTTTAACTCTATTTCAACGAGGATTTTTTTGCTCACAAATGCAGTGAAGCCATCAGGCTGCGACATCTTTGTGCTGAGCTTCACACACCAGAACTGCACACAGGTTTAGTGAGCATTAACCCTTCAGGTGATTCATGAGATTATTCCATGATCCTGCAGCGCCTTGTCTGGGGGCGGATGAAGGCTCTCTTCTTCAGAAAGCCAAAACACAGAGGAATTAATGCTCAAGTCACTTACTGTGGGATCTGATATCAATCTGTAGAACAAACAGAAAGAGTCTGTGGGGAGGACGTTTGTGGTGCTGGATGTCCGGCACCACTCATTCCACAGCTTCACGACTCCAACCACTTCCCAGCACACAGAATCCAGGATAAAAGATGACAGGAAAGCTGCAAAACCCCCCAAAAATACTGTTATTTTATAAAGAATAAAACCTCTCTTCCACAAATAAATAGCTGGACTAAATTAGATTATTCTTTTGCAATTTGAAGGAAGAATAACACATTTTTATCCACTTCAATTTATTGTCCAAACCCAGGAAAACATCAGCAATGTGAGTAGCCCCACTGTATCAAAATTTAAGACGATGAAGAGCTGCTCAACATATACAGATCCCTAACATAAAAATCACTTGTTAGGAATTGTATCATTACAATCAACTTCAATTTCTTTTAGTATTAATTAAGGATGTGAAGTACAAAGTCTCTAATACTTTTTGACATAGCAGAGCTAACATTAAAAACAAAAATCAGGGAAGCAGCAAGGCAGAACTATTACATTGATTCTAAACAAGGCAAGAGTGTTGCAAAAATGTTCATCAATCAGATTCCTGTCAAAAGCTACAGAAGACAGATCCAATTTCTATTACTATTTTCAAAGGAAAAACCTGAACCAAAACCAAACAAATTAGCAAAGTTAACTTAGATAAAATCTAAATGCCATCTAAATGTGACTTAAATGCAAGCAAGACTTCTCTGTGCTATTAGAATAAAATTTTTGCCAATTAACAAACAATCCCGGAGAGTTTACCAAACAAAAGCCAGGTAAAGGAAAAGGGGGATTGTCCCAACTAAAATCCCAAACTAAAACACACTTCACTTTTCCCGTTCAACTGAAAATACATCAGTTTTCAGGAGGAATAAACAGCTGTAACAAAACCTGTGTTTTACATGTACAGAGGACCTTCAGCTTTCTCTGGAAAACTCAGCTGCCTCCAGGCTTAAGCTCAGCTCCTAAATGACGAGCTGCACATTCAGTAAATAGAGGGGCTTAAAGAGAGTTGGAAAAGGATTTTTCACAAAGTAATGGGATGACAAGACAAGGGATAATGACCTCAACTCAAGGAGCGCAGGGTTAGATGGGATATTGGGCAGGAATTGTTCCCTGGCAGGGTGGGCAGGCCCTGGCACAGGGTGCCCAGAGCAGCTGTGGCTGCCCCTGGATCCCTGGCAGTGTCCAAGGCCAGGCTGGACATTGGGGCTTGGAGCAGGGAATGTCCTGGCACACCTACACCTCCCTCCCACCTTCTGCCTCCTCAAATTTATCCCTAAAACCCCGGCAGCATCTGGTTCTGCACGCACCCGCAGCGTTCCTTCCTATGGCCACGATGAACCTGGAGCACACCAAGGGCTCCTCGGCACAGCCGCCCGACTTCCAGGTCCACAGGACATCGATCTCCCTGGGGAAAGAACCACAGAACAGCCCGAGCTGGAAGGGACCCACAGGGATCACCCAGTCCCACCCCTGGCCCTGCACAGACCCCCCAACAATCCCCCCCGGGCATCCCTGGCAGCGCTGTCCAAACGCTCCTGGAGCTCTGGCAGCCTCGGGGCCGTGCCCATTCCCTGGGGAGCCTGGGCAGTGCCCAGCACCCTCTGGGGGAAGAACCTTTCCCTGCTCTCCAGCCTGACCCCCCTCCCCCCGAGCAGTGCCGCCGGTACCTTTTCTTCTCGATCTCCCTGCGGATCTCCCGGTCCTCGGGCGTCTCCTCCCGCGCCTCCTCCTCCTCGTCCAGGCCGGCCCGGGACGGGGCCACCACCACCTCCCCGAAGAAGGTCGCCATGGCCGCCGCCCGCGCCTGCGCGGCCCCGCCCCGCCGGAACAGAGCCCGGGAGGCTCCGGGGGCACGGCGTGGGGAGAGCCGGCGACAGCCTCGTGTCCCAGCGGCACCAGCACCGCCCCCGGCAGCCCGGAACCTCGGCCCCGAAGGCCGCATGCACACGCCTCTGGAACGCTCGCAGAGATGGTGACTCCATCACCTCCCTGGGCAACGTCTTCCAAGGATTTACCACCCCTTTCAGGGAATAAAACCTTCCAAATATCCTATTTAAACCTCCCCTGGCTGAACTCGATGCCGTTTTGTCCTGTCCCTGTTCCCTGGGAGCAGAGCCCGACCCCCCCGGCTGCCCCCTCCTGTCAGGGAGTTGTGCAGAGCCACAAGGTCCCCCCTGAGCCTCCTTTGCTCCAGGCTGAGCCCCTTTCCCAGCTCCCTCAGCCGCTCCTGGGGCTCCAGCCCCTTCCCAGCTCCGCTCCCTGCCCTGGACACGCTCCAGCCCCTCCAGGGCTCTCCTGCAGGAGCCACAACTGGGCACAGCCCTCGAGGGGCCCCTCAGTGCCCAGCACAGAGGGACAATCCCTGCCCTGCTCCTGCTGGACACACCATTCCTGATCCAGGCCAGCTGCCAGTGGCCTCCTGCCCACCTGGGCACCCCTGGGCTCGTGTCCAGCCGCTGGCACCAGCACCCCCAGGGCCTTTCCCAGCTTTCCAGCCCCTCTGCCCAGCCTGGAGCTCCATGGGGTGGGTGTGACCCAAGGGCAGGACCTGGCCCTGGGCCTGGTTGAACCAAATAAGAGCACAGTGACATTCCGGGTGTATGTACAGCTTTACTTTGGTCCACTAACACATGTACATCATCAAAGCCTTTAACACTAAAGAATCTGATTCCTTTACGATTCTGTCCTGCACTTTAAATGTTTCCCTCCGTTCATGCTGCCTGATCACCTTCACAGATTCAGGTCCTGCTTTAAAACAAACCAAAACACTCCCCCAAAGTCACATTAAATAAAGATCCTACTTTTACAGGTCTACTACTTTACTTCCCTGAGTACAGCTAGACCAAACCAAGAATGCTCACTTAAAGGAAGGTGAAAGGACTCCCTTCTGCAAGGCTGAAAAGAACCAGTTCTCCAACAGTCAGCATGCTCCTTTAAATATATTAAAAATAAATAAACTCTTCAAGGGTGAAAGAGTCAAAATACCTTTCCAGTTTAATCATTTCTCTTCCCACTGTCTGTGTGTATAAAATCAGGAATAAAGACCAGCACATGCTTTGCTTAGAAAATAAAAGTGTTAGGGATCCCAAGGCAGTGGTTCCTTCTGGGATCTACAGATCCAGAGGCCAAAACCTTCTCCAGCTTTCAGGGATCACCACGAACATGCGAGTGCACTATGACAGAATACAGCACCTGAAGGAAAACCAGCTTTGTAAATCTAAGCCTAGATTAGAAGTACAAACCGACCAGCCAAATTTTAGCTTAAAACTGAACATTAATAAAAACCCTGATGTTCAGTTCAGTTATTCCCAAATTGGAGGCTGCACTCCAGAGAACACTGAGAATGAGCAGCTGCTAAACAATGGAGTTTATGGGGGGGGAAAATAAAAAGCAGACTTGCTACCTTCTAACAAAGTTTGCCCCTCAAAGAAAACACAAAGCCATTTTCAAGGCTCATCGCTAAAAACAACTGTGTTCGTATTTCAGAAACCAAATAAAGAATCCAGATAAACATTTATCTTGAATTTACAAAATTCTGCTGCACCCTATTAAAGACTATGCTCTAAATAAAATTTCCTGGGGCAAGAGTGATTTAAATTATTTTTGGACTTCACATGGAAGCTTTAAGGAAAAAAATTAAAGGGTATTTCTCTATGCAGAGAGAATATCCTAGACAGCAAAGTGATGGCAAATACAGACAATATCAGTGAGGGGGATGGAGAAGGGGCTCTCACTGATGCCAGCTCCCTTTTCCATGATGCATTTCCATTTGTACAAGGAGTTCTGCCATTATTCGCTGGGATTGTACAGCCACACTAAATTATTTTACCCCCAGACCCTACCAGATCCCACTTCCGATCTGCTGGAAAACCAATTCCCACACTTGCTATTTCTGTTCAAATGAGCTGGGTTAGGATAAATCTGATATTCTGCTGCATCTTCTATTGAATGATGAAATCAGGAATCACCAAATTCTCCCAAGGGTGAGAAAGGGAAGCTGCAGAGCAGAGGAGGAACCCTGCAGTGGGGAAGGAGTGAGTGGAGATTCCCTGGTGTTGGGCTGAGGGCAGCTGTCGTGGGGCTCCCAGCAGCACAGTTCCAGGGATAACTAAGAATTTAGAGTTGCTGTGTGTTTTTGTCATTGAGATGGGTTCAACCAGGAACTTCCACATATGCTCCTGGAGAAATTTTCTTTCTTGTCAACAAGAGCCACCTCAAACATTGTGAAAACAGGAGATGCACTGCAATGCTCAGAAACTGGTAAGGTTTAATCAATGGGAAATCCAACATTCAAACACTTTAAATATGGAGGAACAACAGAAACGTAGCAAAAAAAGGTCTGGAATGTCGGAATCCTGCACCTCAAGCTTTCCACGCATAAAGAAAACAGAACAAGTGTTTTGTTTGTTTTTCTATTTTATAAAGAAAACACACAAAAACCCTTAGGCCCAAGAGTTCACCTGCATTTCCTAATCTTAAAGTTTACAGTATAGAAGTCACATTAATGATGTACTACCTGTCAGCAGAACCCTCTCTTCACCAAAGCCTCTGGAACTGGCAAATAAACTTCTTCACTGGTAACTGCTTATCAGCAATGCAAGTACAGAACATTTCACATCTGCACTGAATCAAGTTGTGAAGTTATCAGCCTTTTCATTCCTCTTTTGATGCAATGCTTGCATCCACCAGGTTTTTAGAGTGTGTACTATTATTTAGAAGCCTGTTACTATTGTAGATGATTTCATACAGCATTAGAGATGTTTGAAATCTGTTCTTGAATGTTGCATGACCTAGGTAGTATTTCATTGCAGCACCCATAACGATAATACTCAACATACTGCTATTAACCTGTTTGCAGTGTTTTAACATTTTTTAACTCTTGTTTATATGTAATAAAATACCAGTAAAGACAAAAAATTGCCCCTATAATGAGGCACATTTTGGCATCTGTGCTAAATGCTGCTACATGGGCAGGCAAGTGCAAGTCAAAATATGAAAAGGAGAAAGTCATCATCTAATCACATTCATAACTTTTTCATAGAAAAATATAAATATATTCCCTGAAATGTAGGACAAAGAAGAGCCAGCATCCATCAGGAGTTCTAGTGCTATTACCATTAAAAAAAAAAAAAAAAAAAAAAAAAAAAAAAAAAAAAAAAAAAAAAG
>VZTI01000688.1:369446-409828 GCA_013397865.1 Struthidea cinerea | reverse complement strand
AAAAAAAAAGAAAAAAGAAAAAAAGAGATGGGCTGGCTTTCTTTTTGTTAAGGTTACGTTTCACACTCGGCATCCTCGAGGGCTCTGTCGTCGTCGTCGTCGTTGTAGCGCACAGTCCGCCGGCCGCCGTTGCGCGTGCGGATCTTGGAGCGCCGCTGGGCCCGCCTGCACTCGCCGTACTCCACGTCCTCCGAGTCCTGCTCCTGGCTGCCTTTCCGCCGTTTCCTCCGCTGCGGCCTCCTGGAAGGCTTCAGTGAGTCGAGGTTGGGGATTTCTTTCCTGGTGGTTTTTGATTTCCTCTTGCGCTTCCTCGTTTCCGTGGCGTCGCTGCAGATGGTGTTATCAGTTCCAGAGTCCGAGGAGAAACAGTTGAAGTTGGCTTTGGAGCTTCCTGCGGTCCCGGGTGCTTCCACATCCTCAGAGACAGAGCTTTTCTCCTCTTTCTTGCCCCCAGTTTCAGATTCTGTTGTTTCTTTGAAGTCATCCACCAGTTTTGATCTCTTGAAAGAAGCTCTGGATTTTTTATTTGCTGCTACTCTGGTATTTTTAGTTTCAAGTTTAGCTAAGTCAGAATCTACCTCCTCTTCAGAGTTACTCGTACAATGGTTGTGGGCTGAAGCTGCCTGCCTAGAAATTCCCCAGTTTCCCCCATTTTCTACCCTGTGGTTTGTGGAATTCTCCTCTGAGGAGTCGTAGTCAAAATTATTCAGAGCTGCAGCACAGAGGGGTTTGTGGGGCTGCTTGTGGTTATCGCTCTGCTTCTGAGTCTCTGTCTCCGAGTCAGTTCTTTCATTCTCAGACTCAATAATATATTTCCTTTTAGAAACAGAAGACTCAGGGCAGGAAGGCTTTTTCCTGCCAGAAACCTGTTCTCTCTCATTTTCAGACTTGGAACAAGCCTCCACCTCCGAGCTGTCAAACAGCTTCTTCCTGCAGGCTGAGGACACGCTGCCCTGGAGCTGCTTGCGGTTCTTCTTGACTGGGTAAACACTTTCTGAGCTTGATAATTCCTCCTTTGCATCGCTCATGATCTTGATCTTATTGGCCGCCAGCGTGGCACATCTGCGGGGGTTCTTCTTCTCCGCCACGTTGGACACCTTGATGTGTTTCTTGTAGTTGATGATGCACGTCCTGCTCCGCAGCACTTTGGCACTCTGGCCAGCCTCCTCCGATGCTGGTTCTACAAAAGGAAGATGAAAAAGTTCTTCTGAATGCCTTACATTCCTGAAATCGTTAAGTTTGCTGTGCCCAAATGCTGCCACCTTTAATGAAATACACAAATACTGAATTTTATCTTGATTTCAACTGTTAAGTGCAATTTGTCTCAATTCCTTAACAAAAATTCCATCAGTATCCCAGGGATACTTTTAACTCTTGAGATTGTCACTTTCAAACCTTTTCATGGTCTCAAAAGTGCATTCTTTAGCATCACCCTGTTAATTAGCTCAGAAATTACGAATTACCTAACTTAGCAAACAAATGCTGTCATATTATTAATACTTACATCATTAAAAGTTGTATTTTTCTTACTAGAATAAAATTTGCAACATTAATTACACCTTTTAGACCTTTTTAATCTAAAAAAGAAACTATAATATTTCATGTAGACGCAAGGTTCACAATTTTAGATGGTTTCAGGTGGAGAACATTGAAACCCTTCAGCTCCTTACTGACTTTAACACTCAGATTGCTGCTAACAGTGAACCTTCTGTTAGTAGTTTTTTATTTAATACAGAACTTGCTTCTTGTGTTGGGTTTTAAAACAGATATTCAGTCTGTAAATCATGTGAATGATGCTATGAAGATCAGTGTTTCCCTTCTAAATAAAACAATTATTTATACATATGAATTAAAAAATCAAAAGCAGAAGTTCTTGAAGTAAATTAAAAAAAATACAAAGAGGGAAAAATCATGAGACATAAATTCCAATGTCCAGCTTGAGTATCAGTATTAATAATCTCTTCATATACCAGATTTGGTCCTTATTTCAATATAAATAATTTTATGTACTACTCCAGTATATTCCTATTTTTATGCTTTCAAAATTAATTTCCTTTCTTTGTTAAGAGTTTCCAGAAATAATACATGAATATTACTACTTGTAGTAGTTGTGCTGTGTGATTTTATGGCCAAAGCACAACACATTTCTGCTGAACACTGCAAAATACTGTATAAAAGGTGAATTAATGCACAGACTAAAAAGAAGAAGAGTTAAATCTTATGTTATGCACTGTCCTCCAATACTATGAAGTAGCTGGAACACAAGGCTAAAGAATAAAACAGTCCAGCCTTTCTGCAACACTGCCAGAGTATTAAAATTATATTTGCATATAAGATCTTAAATTTGGAACAAATCCATAATGAAATGTACGGGAATTCCCCGCTGAACGTCCAGAATTAAAAGCTGCAAAGGCACAGCCAGGTGGCACAGGCACAGAGAGGGAGCATTAAACCAACTACCCACAAAAACTGGGAGAGTTTTAAAAGACACAAAGATGCAAAAGTCTGGTTCAGCAAGGTGTCCTGGAGCTCAGGCCAAACTCCAAACCTGGAATACTGGGTAGGAAAATGCAGCCTTAGCTCCAATCAGCTCAGCTGCAGGGGGCACTACAGCCCACAAAGTATTGACACAATTTATCTGAAAACTGTGCTTTCAATCTTTTCTAATATATTAACCCCCATGCTAAATATTATAAATCTATAATATATATTATATATAACATAATGCATTACAGAACTACATAAAGACTATGTTTTATATATCAAAATAGATTATATGTTATTTATATTATATATATTTAAAAAATAACCAAAGCAAAGCTTCCACATAAATGGTTTAGCTGGCTAACTGGGCAGTGTGCATATACACATATATAGTTATATATACAAAATACATATTTATTTGAAAATAGAAACTCTATAAATATGCCCTATATATGTATTAAAACTAAGATCTTGGTACAAAACAAATAAATATTCCTTGTGGAAAACTGTCAAGACAGAGCCACCTTAAGAGACAATAATTTTCTTAAGATTCTTCAAGCCCAGTGACAGGTTTGGAAGGATTAGACCAAACACCAACATGTGAATAGCCTTTCAAATTCCAAATCGGGACCAATTCCCTGATTATATGGAGGCACAATGTACATTACCCAGTTTAATAAACATCAGCAGCATTCTCATAAGCTTAAAAAAAGACTCAAACCAAAACAACTCTCTAAATCACGATCAGCCAGCACACAAAGATCTGAGTGACAGGTAAAATTACAGAATAAAACTCCCAAATCAAAGAATTTAACTTTCTGAAAGAAGTGGAATGGTAAATCTTACCTAGTGCCTCTCTGTCTTAAGGACTCTACACATCATTGACAGAATAAAATCTAGAAGTCAAATCACGTTTCAGGTTCTGGTGCACACCATGGACGTGAGAATGTAATATAAACACCTTTCCATCAAATTCATTTTGAAAAACTATCAATAAAGTTACTTCAAACTGAAAATAACTGTTGTAAATCAGCCGTAAATCTAGCACAGAAAATCTCAACAGAAAATTAAGGTAAGGTGACAGAACTTCAAACTAGAGGGTTTTGGTTACCAAAATCCTCAAAACAGGAGCAGGACAAAGTGAGAGAATACTCTGCTCCCTTGCAGATTTTCTCTGTTATCTACTCAGCATTAAGAAACAGAGGAATTAACTTTAAAAATGTTACCTTTTCTAACGATTTTTGTTTTTCCTTTCCTCTTCCTCATCTTTGCTTTTGCAGAAGTTTCACAGTAATTGCTGTTATTAGAGTCACTCTCTGAGTCCGAATCAGAAGAGCGATGGAAGCTGGAGGCAGCTCCAGATTTGGAACTCCTTATAATCCTAGTGGGCACCAAGCTCTCCCACACAAAACTCTTCCCCTCCCCTCTGGCTTCTGCTTCAGATTCTGCTGAGTCCTCTAAATCACTCAAGACTTTTGCTTTTTTTAGAGGAGGAGCAAGCTGCAGCCCAGAGACTTTCCTGCCATTCCACCTGTCCGACTCAGAGTCCGCCTCATCCTCAGAGTTGCTGACTGCAGCCTTAGCATGTGCAGATGTTGACTGATCAGAAACTTTTTGGCTGCTCCCATCCTCAGAATTATGGCTTTTGGAGTCCTCCTCTGAAAAGTCTAAGGTGGGACTTTTCACTTTGGGAGACAGAGAGCAGACGGGGCCCCGGAGCTGTCTGTGACCATTGCTCTGCCAGCTCCTCTGCTTCGTCTGTGTGCCTGGCTCAGAATCCGAACTTCCATTCTCAGATTCGCTGACAAATTTCCTTCGTGGAGCAGAGGAGCTGGGCTGAGACAGACTTTTCCTCTTGGTGAGCTGCTCTTCTATTTCTTTGTCACTCTCAGACTTTAGGCCTGCCTCATCCTCCGATCCCTCCAGCAGCATTCTCCTGGCGGCGGCCGAGGCGTTCCGGTGGGGCAGCTTCCTGTTCCTGCATATTCCGATACTTTCCGAGCTCGACACCTCTTCCTCCACGTCACTCATCAGCCTCAGTTTATTGGCAGCCACGGCAGCGCTCCTGCGGGGGGTTTTCCTGTGCCTGCCCGTGCTGTTGCTGAGGGACTCGGATGTCACCACCGAAGTGTTTTCAGAGTCACTTCCATATAACTTTTTCCTGACTGTTTTCCTTGTATTCCCATTCTCCTGAAGAAGTGTTCCTGTAAAGGAAAGCAGAGGTTAATATCTTAAATATAAAATAGCAGCTTTGAAGTCTTGTCAAAACTGGGAGAGGTTCAACCCACAGACATGATGCATGAAATATATTCCTAGTGACAGTCGTGCTTTTGCTGTCACAAATCTCAGATTCGTTCTGGTTTTGTGACAATTAGAGCTTCTTTATGAATTGCTGCTTTTTTTCTTAAAATACAAAACATTGCAAGACATTCCCTCTCACCAGGCTCTTCGTTTCTGCCCTTCTCCCTTAAGTCATGAAAAAAAATCCTTTGAAAAGTTGAGTGTCGTATTTGAGAGCTTCAAAATTAGCACCAATAAAAAAATGTGTATCTTACGTATGCAACAATTTAAAAAAATACTAACTACACTTAGTTATTTTTATACATATATATAAAAATACATATAAATATGGACTTGTCTTGCTGTTCACCAGAAACTCCTCCCACCCTACCTGTCTGTTTCCTCTGAGCAGCTCGATTCCGAGTCAGCCTGCGATTGCTGTTCCTCCTGCACACCCCGTTGTGCAGGGGAGGGGACACAGCGGCCCCAGAACAGCCTTTGCTATCTTCTGAGCTGCTTGAGGAGGATGAAGATGAAGAGGAAGTAGATGAAGAAACCACAGAACGTTCTATTTCACTCTCTGTTAAAAAAAACAGTAATTGGTAATTAGAATTCTAACCAGCTTCCAGTTAAGAGTTACATTTTGCTGATCCTGGAAATCTTCAGTGTTTTCCCAAATTATCTTAAAATACATTCTCATGCCTGAGTATCTCACAGGGATCAAACTGATGTCTCAACAAAGTGTTCAGTGACAGGAAGCCTCTTTAACCTATATTTAAGTTTCAAATAAAATAAAACAGCTCTTTTCCAACACCAGATTTAAGTGAAAAGCATGTTTAAAAAAACCCCAAATACAGAACATTTTCTAACAGATTTTACCAGGACTTGCATTTTTATTCTTTGAAATAAGCTGAATTTTTGTCAAGGTGAGATGAAGGGGAAAAAACAGGAAAGTTTTTAAGTCTCAGAAACTTCTGTCACTTGCTAATGTGGATGACAAGTTTTATATAACATCTATATATACATATATGGGCATATAACCTGTATTTTATATAGTACCAATTATTAAATATTCTACGCTTTCCTGTTGACAGATTTTTTGATTAATAGAAGTAAATTGACTGTGTCCTACATGATTTCAAAGCAATTTTGTAACAGCCACTGGAAATAAGATAAGTGTCCAAAATCCAGTAAAATACACAAAACTGCATCACACAAAACCCCCAAACCTCGTGTAAAAAATTCCACGTTAGAAACGCAAAGCTCACTTAACAACTCGGAACGCAAACTGCAGCAACTATAAACTCTGACCTGATGATAAAGCAGAACAATTAGTTAGTGTTGTGGATCTGGCTTTTCCATTCCTCTCAAAGGATGCCAGGCAGGCGGAATCCGAGGATTCTCCTGAGGAACTCTGGTTGTAGGAGCCAGTGTTGGGTTTATGGCTTGAGACACAGGCGGCTCTGCTTGAGGTAGGCTGAGGAAAAGGATCTTCCTGCTCAGATTCAAGTTTGGCCTGAGACTTTAATGGTTTCTGCTTCAAATTTCTAGTGAGAGTAAAAGTAGTAAAAGCAGCACAGGTTGTAAAACTAGGTGAGATAAGGCAATTATGTATTTTAACAACATTTAATAGGATTTTATATTTCTGGGAGGGTAATTTACGGGCTAATGTGGTGTGGGACAATTTTAACTCTGACAAGGATAAACATGAAATGCTTTCATTAAAATAACAGTCTGCACTCCTAGTGAAGTTATACAAGAGGAGACAATCTTTCTCTGCTCTGAGAAACAGAGAATTTAATGGTGGATGTCCTCCAGACAATTCATATTCTCTTATTTTCACCAGGAAACTGCAGCAGCAGCCTCAATTCCTGTTGGGTTCCCAGCCTCTGGGAACATAAGCTTCAAACTAAGTGCTATCCAGACTAACATTATTCCACAAGAAACTGAGTTCCCAACACACACAGAAGGTGGAACCTTACAGACAGTTCACTGGTTAAAATAAAGAAAACCTCACTAATTTGACCCTTCCTTACTACACACGCCTGAGTGCTACCTGCCTGAGTCAATTATTTTCACCTACAGAATTGTTTTGTCAGTTTTTTCCTTACATTACAGGTTTTCAGACATTTATCCAGGTGCACAAGGTGTATAACGCTGTTTCTGTTATCCCAAACCTCACTTCTGCTGTGCCCCACTGCCTTGTGAACAGTCACACACAATTCTCCAGATACGAGCACAAGTGAGGTTCAACAGACAATTTCTGCCTATCCTGGTGTGTGGTTATTTCAAAGTATAAAAGTAATCCCCTGAAATTAGATTTTTTTCCTCTTAAAACTCTTATTCCTATTCTTTTCCTGCCAGAGAAGGACGAGTGGACAGCAGCAGAAGGAATAAAGCTCAGTTTCAGTAATTTACCACGTTTAGCTTTTGTATTTTGTCTCACTTTGTCCCACATGCAAATTAAAAATGTGAGTTAATCGTGTCAAACAGCAATTGTGTCAAAAGTTTGTTTGCCTTCAAAAGAGAAAAGGCAAATCTAGATCCCAACTGAATGCTACAGCAAGCGACAATTTCTAGAAATTCCATAGGACTGACTTTATTCTGTATGCGACAAAATATGTAACTTATCCAGATTTTCATCTTTGCAATATATCCAGCAAGTAACTCTTTGTTTCATTCCTCATTATTTTAGTTAAACATTTATTTTCTGACTCAAATATTAAAAAAACCCAACCTTTTCTACTTTTCTACCTCTTCAGATTTCTCAGTTTTATACTACAAAAAAGCCCCTATTTTTTTTAACATATTTTTCCTACAGCATGAGAATTACAAAAAGTCTCACTGGGGTTACAAACCATTTAAAAAACCAATTGTTCCCCTCTTCACAGACTTAATGTGAGAGTCAGTATGAATATCAGTCAGCTGAGATAGATCTTTATACATTCCTGATTTGGTTACCTGAGCATTTTGGTGGGCTGCTGCACTGAGCTTTGATTATTAAACCTTCTTGTGTACCTCTGGTTTTTCCGTAGCTTTTCGTTCTGTTTCTGACCATTTTTGAAATCTGAAACAATTCTTCGGATTTTCTCTTCAAACAGGGCTGACAATCTCAAGGTCATACTATAAATCTAGGTAAGGAGGTGGTTTATATTAAAAACAGAGCCTTTGATCCAAGACTAACAGCTGTAATATTAAAAACTGTACAGAAAAGCAATAGAAAAAGCACAGGCAGTCCTATGGAACACTAAATAAACAGGAAATGAACATATTAAATATTTTTGTCATATTTCTTCCCACTATCTACCCAACCAGCAGCTTTACCAAAAGTACTGATGAACAAATTGCAAAGTAAAATTTAATTTCATGAAGACATTCATAAACCCCCAAATATTAACAGCTACCTTTGACTTTTTGTTTGGAGTGTAAGATTTTGCATTACTAAATATCAGTCTTATATCTTTGCACAGTTCCATTGGAGTGTCGTAGTTTCCAGCTTCCAGAGTTTCCTTCACTGTACCAAAATCCATTGGAGTGTCTATAATATGCCTGTAATCCTATAAAAAACACATGAGAAAAAGATTTCTGTGAAAGTAGAAAGCAAAAAAACACTCCTGAATTTTATTTCTGTCATTTAGGAGTAGCTAAAATTACACCGATTATCTTCACCAGCAGTGGAATTGAGAAGCACCACGGCAGAAAGCAACACTTTTGCTGAGACTGGTTGATTTAAAATCTCCTTTTCATTATCCCATGAATTTTACCAAGAGAAACAACAGATCTGGTATAAAAAAACAGCCAAAAAAAGCCCCAAAACACAACAACCACACAAAAAAACCCCAAATCAAACCCCATCAAAACACCTTGATCTTTCTTTCTCTCCTGTTCATGTTTTTTTTAGAGAACCTCAAGATGTTTTTAAAACCTGAAGTGAGACTCAAATTCAAAATACGAAGTCACCAGGAAAAGTTATGTGCTGTAAAGAAGTTTTTTCCTTTGAAAAGTTAAGTTTGTTGGGGTTTTAGAGAAAAAAGAGACTGAAGGGGTAGGAAGAATACCATGAACAGCTAAAAGAGAGGAAAAAAATCAGTTCATAGCTTGGGCTCAGTAAGGAGATTTTAGACCCTCAAGAAACTTATTTTAATTAAGAAAATACAGATTTATGTAAAATTATTTCCCTACAAGGCACAGTAAGACAGCAAGAAAAAAAAAAAATCTATCAATGTTACTAAGAAGAACTTACAGGATATTGATCCAAGTCAACTGGCTGCCTGAAAGGTTCAGAATCCTCACACTGGAAAATTAAATTCACCAGTTCCATGCACTGCTTCTTCCAACAGTTTTCATCATAGCCACTTTTCAGGCTTTTTCCTTTTTTAAAGCCCCGTCCCTTGGGGGGGGAAAAAAAGTTAGGAAAAGAATTACTGAAATACAGCAAGAAAAAATTCAACCTAATTTGGGTTATAAGGTAAAGATTGGCCAACTCACTTTTCTTCTTCTGTATGATGTTCTTGGAACACATTTTTCATCATCCTGCACAAAATAAAAACCAATGATCTTAAAAATGATGTAGGAAAAAACAGGTGATGGGGGCTAAAAGTGTCCTTAGATTTGACACCGGTAAAATTAAATTTTCTGCTCAATTCTTTCAATAAGACAGAAAATGAGCATAGAAAAAGTACAACACAGCATCTGGGAGACTTGGAAAGCAATATCTTAGATCAGGACAAGAGATAGAGTCTGGAATCTTCGGTGGTTTGAGAAAAGGAAAAACCACCATCAGAAATTGCAATTACCCACCAGCTTTGAACTTCAGTGACTAAATATTATCAGTAATGCAATTCGCTGATAATAAATGACATAAAACATTCATAAAAGACTCCTAATACAGTCCACGTTTGTATTAGCTATGTAAATAACTCGGCAATTTTACCAACAATACTTGAAGTGTGGTGGTATCTTTTTACCACCATAAATTACTGGAATTTTCCACAAAAAACCCAACTTACCAGATCAGCATCATGACAATCTTGTTCATCATCTGTCGTGCTACATAATTCAAAAATATTTGTACAGTCCTGGTCACTGCAATGCAATTAAATCTCTGTTACTGGAATAGCAAAAGCAGAGCTGTTGTTTGCTAAATTAAACTCAGCCACAACCAAGTGCTACATATAAAAGGGAAGACAGTAACTAAGTATCAAATGGAATACAAAAATCAGGATTAGGGATTTGAAAGGGGCCTGGCCAGCTGCAGGAAGGCTGCCCACACTCACTTTCAAAATAAACCTCTCAGTTTATTTTAACCTTTCAATTCAGTCAGACAAGCTACAACAGGAACTTCTACACAGGACAGCACAGAAGTTACTTTTTACAGGCTGAGCTACTCAACATACTCAATGTCAATGTCAAGTGACATTTTGGAACTAAAAACACCAGGGAAAAAGTTAAAATGCCTCTAAGATGAACATTTCAGTATTCAAGGTAACATTCAGATAGAATTATACGCCTGTCCTTACAGTGCACTTAAACAGTCAAAGCAGGGCTCAACCACAAAGGGATATTGAGCTGTTTTTACTCTCCCACTGTTCAGAGAACGAGGATTCAAGCACTATTTAGATTAAAATCCCACTTACTTGATAAACTTTAAGAGCTGGGTGGTGATTTTTTTTGCAGCTCTGGCAATAGCACTCCCAGGCTCATTGAAGGTTCTGGCATTGCTTTCAATGTATCTGACTTCCCAAACCAATGCTGAGATTCTCCTTCAAATTAGAAAACATTGCACCTTTAATACTACAGAAAAGCTGAAAAGCAGCAAAAATTATATCTTTGTAATTTTCTATCCATATTACATTTAGATGTGTTTTATGTCCCTTTAGAGCAGCCTCAAACTTTTCCTTCGCGTGGAAACTCCATGGAAGCAAACCCAACAAGGCACATCTTTCATCACTCATTTCCCAACTCATTATTGGTAATTCATCCTCAGAAAGTTTGTGATATAAACTCAGTTAATACAGCTGGCCAAGTAAGCACGAGCATTTGTTACCACTAAATCATAAAATACCACTGAAATTATCCCAAGGACTGTAGATTTCCTGGAATCTTTAAGAACACAAGCATTTTAAAAAAGCTTATATTTGACTTATTCGGGGCGGGGGAGAAGTATTATTTAATCACTATTCTAAATGATCACATTTCTTCTGGAAATATCAGAAGCTGCTTGTTACAAAGCCCTGAGAAATGGAACACAAGTTGAGTCATATCTGAGGAACTTTTAATTAATAAATACAAAGCACAAGCAATTAAAAAGGAGTGACAAGAAGCTTTGTATAATTACATTTTTAAAGACATCTCAGCTACGATGCCCCTTTCTGTCTTCCCTCAGACCTTGCTTTGAGGCCAACTGAGCACTCAAAGCAGTGCCCTCTGTAAACTGACAGATTCGAGAAACGGCTACAAATTGAAATTATAACTTAAGAGAAAAGAGCTGGCACAAATGTGTAATTTTGGGGGGGTTTTTTTTTCAACTCATTTTTCCAATTCCTTATACCTGTGAAGCAGAGATGCTCCAAGTCTGCAGTTTTTCACCTACAGAATTTCCAATTATTTCCCAAGACATTTTTTCCATCTCATACAGGAGGAAAATCACTGTTAATGACTCTTCACTGTATTTACACACATTTACACTGAATGCAGGTCCAGATGAAGAATATACTTAAATTTATTTTCAAGCTATGGATGACCAGCACATCCAGCAAACCAGAACTTTGTCATCACTACACTCTTCCCTCCTTCTCTTCTGTAAGTTTTTATCATTTAAAATGCTGCTGGTAATATTTAACATTTCACCTCTCGTGTTTAAGATCATTTCTGAAAATAGCAAGAGCTTAATCTTCTTCAAGTTCAAAGTAACAGAAGGTCAGCCCTTCAAAATCTGAACTGTCAACAGCACTCAAGTAACTTCAGGGTTTTTTCGATACTTGATTTCAAATAGCAGATTTCTCAAAGAAAGAATGTCAGGGTTTACTGTAATTCTGGAAAGAGTCCCAAAATGAGTTTCTCCCTTGCTCCCCTGGCAGCACTGACCTGTAGAATCTGTTGGCCAGCCTGGTGCGAATGGTGTTGAGGTCCGTGGGATATGCGATCACTGTGCAGTACTTGGGGTACGTGCACAGGTCCACTGGGCCAGCAAAAGCTGCTGAGATGTCTGGCAAAAACAGCAAGAACAAAATTTTACTGTTTGACCTTATTTTTGGCCTTCCAGTGCCTGAAGGAGTCAACAGGAAATATGAAAAGAGAATTTCCAAGGGATGGAGTGACAGGACAAGGGGGAATGGCTTCAAACAGACAGGAAGCAGGGATAGATGGGATATTGGGCAGGAATTGTTCCCTGGGAGGGTGGGCAGGCCCTGGCACAGGGTGCCCAGAGCAGCTGTGGCTGCCCCTGGATCCCTGGCAGTGCCCAAGGCCAGGTTGGACATTGGGGCTTGGAGCAGCCTGGGACAGTGGGAGGTGTCCCTGCCCATGGCAGGGGTGGCACTGGATGGGATTTAAGGTCCCTCCAACCCAGCCCATTCTGTGATTCTATTTCAAAGCTTGCAGGCACTTGACAAGTGAGCTGAGTGTTATAAAACCAAGGATGTATAAAATTATAAAGATCTCACCACAAACACAAAGAACTGCACAGAAAAACATTTGCTCATTAAAGTACTTTATCACAGGGAATTTTTTAAGATATTCCAGGCTCTGTTTATAAATGTAACACCAGGAGAAAACTACCTGAAGCTCAGATCCCACTCACCGAGAGTCATGAGCTGATCAATCCCACGGATAATCCGTTCACAGGCCTCATCACGGGATTTCATCCCCCACTCCCCTTCCTGGGGTTTGTACAGGAGCTTCTCCACCTCTTCCAAAGTCACAGAGACACTTGCTCCTAATTCTTCAGGCTGATCAACTGAAGAGGGCAAATTGGGGAAGAAGTGAGAACAAGATGAATTGTTGAGCACTCACACTTATTAAATAACTGTATGCTTGCAACTGACAAAAAATATCCCTGCCTTGAAGTACAGTTTAATGCTAAGGCTGGGGGAAAAAAAATTACACAAAATGGATACAAACAGCAAAATTTTCTAAGTTCTGTTCTTCTGCAGTTTTGAATTAAATTTATTATCTTTCTGACAGCTTATTCAGTAACTACTCTCTCAGTATCTCCCAAACTTTCCTCCCTCCTCCCAGCTGGTACTGACAAGCACTAGAAAAGTGAATTGGTAAGACAAACCAGGAATTCAGCTGTTTCATTTACAGATAACTTGGATTTGACCAGCAAACTCTATAAATTGTTGGTTTTAAACGACACGCAGTAAGGATTTGCTGACCAGAAATTATTTTATATATATTCTTCCTGCACCCTCTTGTATTATCATGTACTACAGCACATTCATAGCTGGAAAATGGAGATTTTTTTGAGAGCTGACATTTGGAAGTAGCAGATTTTATTCTGTAAGTCAGAGCTACACATTGAAAGTTTGGGGTTTTTTTTCCAAATTGCTCTGGAAGATGCAAAAGGAAAAAATACAGGTATATTCAAATTATTTCACTAAATTTGATTCAATACAGTCTTTAAGACAGGAATCGCCTCAGGTCCACTACCTGCATGAAACAAAGGAACTGGAAAGAGGGAAAAGCACATTCAGCTGTTTTATTAAAAGGTTTCTACCTACCGTTATCAGGGACTGGCTCCATGTCCCACGGGCTCAGCTTTTCAATTTCACCATTGTCCCATCTGATTCACCAAGTAAAAAAATTAAATAATAATTTAAAGTTATCTTGACTCAGAAGTGTTCCCTCCAAGCATATTTAAATCCCAGCTACAAGCACATTTAAATTACAGCTATTTGTAGGCATTGACAAAATACTCTGGATAAACACGTACATAACAAAAGCATTGGTTTGCCATCAGCAAAAAGGAAACATTCTTCATAATCAATTTCAGATTAAAATTGTGCTCCTGATTTTGGCTGTATGCAACTTACCCAATACATAAATCAATTTTACAAAGCCTAGATCAAGATGAAGAAGAAAAATAAGATGCACATTTGGAAAAGTGGGATAACATCAAGGGGAAGATTTGAGAAAAATACAGGAGAGGATTTTTTTTGCTGATCACAACAGGAGTTCTGCAAGTCCATGGCTTAAGGGAAAACAGTGAGGCATTTCATATGTTAGCATTTCAATTTATAAAGCAGAGGACATTAAGACAAAGATAAATATAAAATGAAGAAACTGAAGTTAATTAAGGTCCCGGACAAAGCAAAAGCAAACACAAGTTTGCTATTGATGCATCTGTATATACCTTCTGATACTTAACTATTAGGTGTCAACATCATTTTGAGATACCTCCAAAACCCACCATATTTGGGCAGATTTTTACATGTTTTTAAAAACACATAAAATACAAATGAATTTTTCTACTTCCAAGGTAGAAATGTCTGACTGGACCAGCTGATCATTATTATTATTCCTTATTAGAGGCACATACCAGAAACAAATAGATTAGCCTGCAGTTCACCAATTTCCCTCCAGAGATTTCCAGCTTTGCCAGCAGTTTCCTGTCAGAGTTCCCCAGATTCCTGGGTCTACTTCTGATGCCTCAATAAACTCAGATATTTGGTCTAATGCCGCCTGTGTATTTATTTCAAACCAACAGGAAACTGAAATGATTACACTCAAAGAGTATTTTGTAACAACCTCTGCTCTGGCAAGAGCAGCTCTCCATTGTTTCGGATTTCCCAATGACTTAAGAAAATTGGATCATTCAGCCCATTTGATCTTTATGAACTGAGTCCTAAAGGTTCATCTGTTCAGTTCTCCTCCCCAGTTATTGTACAATACTTCCCAAGATGCTGATATTCACAAATAGATATACTAATCCATAATTTTGCACTATCAAGAGTTTAGTACAGCTTAAGCCCCACTTAGTTCTGCTTAAGTACCATTCATCCAGGTAATGCAACTTCATAATACATCAAGCTACTTCTACCCAAACACCTACTATTGTCTGGCCAATAAAATAAAAAAATTGAATATTATCTTCAATTCATTTATTTTCTATACAATAGTAACAGTGATAAATTGAGGTAAGTGTGACAAGAAGAGCAACAGACCCAGCCAAGTCACAAAACCTAAATGCAGCTGCCAGACACTCCGGATGTTTTCATACACATATCTTAAGATTCTGCTCTAGAAGAGCTGTTTGTGACACCAGGTAGAATAAAGTCCTTTTGGAAAGTGATCTTAAGGAACACAGCATTCCCTCCCTGCTCACTTCAAAGCAGCTCTAGACTTTTCTGTTAAAGGCTGGTGCATTAAAATATTGAAATATCCTTTAGGTCTCACAGAAGAAAGGAGCCCAGGAAATTGGCACCACACTTTTGTTCCTAACTGAAAACTCGATTTGGAACTGGCCAAGAAAGAACCAAAGCCCACCTGAACTTGCTCCTAAGGAACAACTGTACACAACAAAACACGTGGAATGGAAGGAATACGGAAGGGAAGGTAACAGGCAAGAATTTCAATCTGGGAGTTAACTTCCACCTTCCCACCAAGGAAAATCATTGAGAGAGAAGACAAGGAGATGAGACAAGGAACTAAAATGTAACACAATCTTGGCAGACTCAATGGATTGTCTAGTAGCTGTAAAATTTCCCTTCTTTGTGGTGAGCAACAGGTTAAAAAGCCTTTGAGTGAAAAAGAAATTAAAAAGTCCTCCAACAATGAAACTGTGACTATTAAATGTACCCTAAAAGACATGGGAACTATCTCTGGGCATGATGGAAATAGGAATATTAAATATTCACTGTTTATTCTCCTTACAGTCCTCCCTCACTGGAGGAATCCAAACCAAGCAAAATCCCAGAATTTTCCTTTCAATGCCCAAAGGAGGTGACAAGAAGGCTGGAGAGGGACCCTCACAAGGGCATGGAGTGAAGGACAAGGGGGAATGGCCTTAAGCTGCAGGAGAGAAGGGTTAGATTAGATAGCAGGAAGGAATTCTTGACTCTGAGGGTGGTAAGGCCCTGACATAGGTTGCCCAAAGAAGCTGTGGCTGCCTCTGGATCCCTGGAAGTGTCCAAGGCCAGGCTGGATGGGGCTTGGAGCACACTGGGATACTGGGAGGTGTCTCTGCCCATCTTTAAGGTCCCTTCCAACCCAAATCATTCTGTGATTCTATTGCAGACAGCTTGGACAGGGCAGGACAAGGTCAATACCCTGAGTCTGAACACTGAAGTCCAGAGACAACTTTGTTTACCATTCCTCTCCTTTGTGTAAAGAGAGAAATCAACAGGCCTCTTTGTTGGTATCAAAAAGGGTGCACAGCGTGAAAGAGAAGTGTGAGGACTTGAGGCATAAGGACCTTGATGTCAGCAACCACAGAGGAGATTCGACATTCCCAAACCAACCAGCAGTGCAGACCAACAATTCATGTCCACAGAAAACTGCATTGCTTACTTTGGGGAAAAGACCCAGCATTAGTCAGTACAAGAAATGTGAACAGGTCAACAACTTCTTTTACCATATTACTACTCGTTAACAAGTTGCCACAAGTTATTACATATTCACACTGGGCTACAATAGCAACTTAAAACCAGGAAGTGACAACACAAGCGGTACAATAATTAAAGTGAATAATTTATACATTCTCATAGCAATGAGGCAGTTGTGTGAGAGCAAAGACACACTAATAACAATGGAAATAAAATCTTTTTGTACTTACTTGACACTGTAACACTGGAAGTGACTGTCTGGATACTGAGGCTGATAAGGTTCCTGACCCAGCACTGTCCCAAACCACCAGGCATCATCAATAATGGAGCGGAACCTGTCAGCTGCAGCAAACACAGATATTCTGCTGAGAGAAGTATTTAACTGTGCGGCTGCCACAGGCAAACAGAAAAACTTTTGATAAATCTACTGCTTGATTTCTCTCCATAATTAAAGTTCTGGACACGCTGACATACAAGTCTGTTATTTCGCTTTAAAATAAAAAAAGGGAACAGAATAGTCTTGATACGTATTTTGGTGACTGTATTTACATCTACTGCAGTCCCTCCAAGGTTCAAATTTCTACCTCTTGCCTACCAGAGAACCCTCTGACCCTACAAAAAGCACATGTAGCAATTAGCCAAGGACATACTTGTGATTTCAAAACGGTTCAGTCCGACACTCAGCAAACACTTACAGGCCTGCCAGTTCCTCTGCCGGGCTTCGTCGTAGAACTGACGTAAGATAAGGAAGTCGATAACATCGGGCATGTCATGGTACCTGGATTAAAAAAAAAATACCATTCACGCGTGCCTCAGGGCTTTAGGAAGATTAAAGAGAAGCATAGTCTTAAATACTTTTCAAGAAACTAAAAAAACTGCACATACCTGATAGAAAATGATTTGTCTGTGTGTTTTCCAGTGGCGTGATCTATAAAGGCAAGCTTGAGGCAACACAACGTGGGAGGACCAACTTCGTATCTAATTCCAACAATTTTTACCAATTCCTGATCCTACAGGTAAGAACAAACAGCTTCAGCAGGTTTTATCTCAGGGACCAAGCACAGAACTATCAATTTAACATGAATTAACCAATTGTACCCACATGCAAAATACTGGAATTAGATTTGAGATTTCAATGGAAGACTGTGTGTCAGCCTTAGGATTTTAACACAGCTACTTAATTTGGGCCTCCCACAGAAAACTCTGAAGACAATCCGGTAATTGCAGACACTTTCCCCACAGGGAAATATTAGTAACCTCACAAATCCATGTTTGCAAACAGGGCAGTAGAAGTCTTCAGTCACAGACTCTGTATTGACCCCACAGATCCTTCAGTGCAGACCTACCCTAAGCACCACTTTTCTCCACGGCTCCTTGTGTGGATTCAGCTCATAAATGTTATTTCTTCTCACGGCTTCAATGTAAGCTTCGTGCCCTTGTCGGAAATATATCACCTAAAAAACAGCCCAGCAAGCCCCAAACAGTGAATGTTTTTCTGTATTTAGCAATTATAATAATCAGAAGCACTGAAAGATTTTAATCCATGTTCCTACCTCATCACCCATCTGAGGGACAAACGGGGACCTTCGGAGAGCCGTGTCTGTGATCCAAACTGGAGGGTGCCAGTCATAGGACAGCTCCAAGTTTAATGGTTGTGCTGCAGCATCAGCCTTCACAAAATCAGACATAATGGACATGAACTCAAACCATTCCATTTTAATTTGGCAGACAACAGCTTAATTTACAAAGGACTAATCTAGAGCACTTCCAAACTGTATCAGCAAAATTCCTCTAAGGCTTTGCTTGAGTTGTAACTGTATTTGTAATTCTAATACTAAACATTCCTTTCCTATCTGAAGATTCGAGTGAGCAAGTCATTATTATGCAGGTCTTAGCAGAAAGTCTTATAATTTAGATGACGGTCTCAGTTCCCAATTAAAAATGTAACAAGCTGCAAGAAACTATTGATTCTACTTGGAAGAAAGTGAAGGGATGGAGAGAAAAACCTATCAAATGTACCACAATTACCCCAGGCATAAAAAAAGACTTTGTTTGCTCCTTTATGGTAGAAAACAACTAACAGTAGCTGTTGTAACTTAAAAAAGGTAATTAATTAAATTAACTTTAAAAACTGAGTAGCTTAAAAAAGAGAAATTATTGTAACTTATAAAAAAATTTAAAATTCAACCAAAGTATAAATGGCTACCATCAGAGCAGTGACTGCATCCCCTAAGTTTTAAAACAGGTAGAGAACCAGACAGTTTAACCAAGTTATGGAATCACAGAATGGTTTGGGTTGGAAGGGACCTTAAAGATCATCCAGTTCCACCCCCTGCCATGGGCAGGGACACCTTCCACTGTCCCAGACTGCTCTAAGCGCCATCCAACCTGGCCTTGGACATTTCCAGGGATGGGGCAGCCACAACTTCTGTGCACAACGTGTCCCAGTGCCTCACCACCCTCAGAGTCAAGAATTCCTCCCTAATCTAATCTAATCCTGCCCTCCTTCAGTTTAAAGCCACCTCCCCCCCCCGCCTTGTTCTATCACTCCATGCCCTTGGGAAAAGTCTGATATTCTGTACTGATATTTAATAAACACATTTCCCCTTTAACATCATCAACCTTGAGAACCCTTTTTATTTGGAAAATGTAAGTGCCTTCATTTGGAATGCAGATTCTTCCCTACAAATCAGCAGATCCCTCACATTGGGAGTGGTCTCAAATTAACTCCATGTACCCTGTGTGTAGTGACAGTAAGATCTTTGGCTAATGGGAGTAACTATTATTTTAACATTTTCTAATGAAGAGATGTAAAACCTAAGAGAGAAATTCCTTAAAGACTGAGTAGAAGAAATGAAATTTGTACCTCCTCCTGCTTTTTTGGTTTGGGTTTTTTCCTCCTTTTCCTCCTTCTTCTCTTGGGAGGAGAGGATTTCTCAGCTGACACCTCATCCTCAGAGGTGCTGCAGTACCTGACCGCTTTCCTCCGCGAGGTCCGCACGGGGGGCTGCAGGTTGATCCCGGCATCCGCGATCCAGTCGGAATATCTGCTTGAGGAGTCACTGTCCACAGAGGGCAGGGAAAACACAAACAGAACCAGGCTGTCACTATTTCAGAACTCTGAACACTCTCAGAAAAATACCAGGAGATAGCAACTGTTGTTGAAAGTCACTTCAAAATCACTTTAACCTGTTGTAAGCATTACTTCACTTGAAGCCTAACATGAATTTTTGGGAGAATCCAGCAATTCAAAGCACATGTCTTCAAACAACTGAAGTCTGGTGAATTCTAAAATCAGTAATTTTATTCAAGAAAGTTGTGCAATGGAATTCTGGACTAATTAGGAGCCCTCCCCAAGGAACACACAAGCCAAACACAGCTTAAATTCTTTACACTTATACAAATCCCAGCTACACATCCACTTGCTCTCTCTGAGTATTTTTTATTTCTAGTACTAGAGAATTCTGAAAGAATATCTAAAATAGCCACAATGAAGTGATTAAAAACTTATCTAAAACAGCTCTACATAAAACTACAAACTTCCAAAAATTCAGATTTTTCAAAATTTTTTTTAAGAGCAAGGAACAAAAAACAACCAAAAAATTGCCAAAATGAAATTGGGAAAAAAATTTCCCAAATGAAATCTCTCACTTCTCCAAAACCAGAATAAAACACACTACAGAAATATTCCAGACTCTCATCTCTCTTTGCCATCTGGCAAAAAAAGCAGAAGGAGCTGGAGTTACATTAAAAAATAGGAATGTTTTGGTGAAATGGAACAGTAGATAACAATACAATGTGTCAGTAAAGGATATGAATTATACCTTTTATGATTATTATTTATATGATGATTTGTTATTATTATCATATGACCACATATGAAGCACAACAGAGCTTTCATACAACTTTTAATTTGTCAAAATTCAAGTAAAGCTCATTATGGGATGTGTTTTTCACTTTACCTAGAACTATTACTGTTGCTTTTCTTGTCACTTCTCCACTCTTCCTCTTCATCAGATGAACCAGAGCCCTCACTTTCTTCAGCTTCCTAAATTTAAAATTACACAGTCAAGCCAAAGCCATGTTTTAAGGGTCCGAAACTTAAAAACATGTTGTCCACATTATCAAATTAAAAAGAAGTTTGGTAAAAAGCTGTTAAAATGGAAATGAAAGTAAGCAGGTCGTGTAAAGTACATAACAAAATCTGACTGACAGGGAAGAATTTACATGGCAAAAGGAATAGACCAAGAAAAACAATCACATCATCTCTCCACACGCAACAAGGGGCTATTCTGTCACTGCTATGATTTTTTTTTATTGGTTATGCAAGTTAGAATCAGATGAAGGTTTTTTTCCCTTGCTTGAGTATCAACTGATTGACCAAGTACTAACTGGAGTACTCATGCATGTATTTAAATGCAACGCTAAACAATAGAGATACATCAAAATATAATATGACTTTAATAATTCCCTGATTGTTGCTCATCAACTTATTTGCATTAATATAATGTTTTAAATGTGGTTTTTGTCACTGAAGTGACTCAGTATGATGCATGGCTCACGTGTCAAATTGTATGCTGTTAAGCAAAAAAATGAAAAATAATAGACAATCCCATGAGATTTCAATTGTAGCTCCAAGTGTTTGAATTAGTCCAACTGACTGTCGTTTTCAGAGTAACAAAGCTCACAGTCCTCTCACTAAAACCTGCTCATACACTGTGCAGATGGACAATACTCACTGAACTTTTCAATCGATTCAAGTGACTGTTTTTAGCCACACTGAAATTCTTTATTAAAAGGCAAGGAAAGGAGAGCCAATTTCCAAGGAATACCATTCCTCATCTTACTTGCAAGACCTCCTAATCTCCTGAATGTCCTCCCTTTTGTTCATTGTTCTTCCTTAACAAAGTTACTGGTCCAACAAGTCTAAGCTTCTCTGGTCCTTCCACTTCTCCCTTTCCCAGTTTAAAATTATTTCCTTGTGGGCAAGGCAAGACAAGGGCAGTCCAAGCAGTCCTACCACCCATTTAGAGAGTCTGATAACACATCAGACACAACCAAAAAGCTCCTGCTACCCACAAAGTCCTGCATCACCCCAAGCTGAGAGAAACAGACCCTGTGGAAGAATCACATCAGCAAAATTTCCATAGAAAAAATCAAACACATCTAAAATCCAAATGTCACCTGACCAACCTCAGCACTGTCCATCAGATTTTCGCCTTGGGCTGTGGATTTGGTTTAGAAGATTCTCAGCAAAACCAGTTCAGACATTTATAAAATGATAGGAAATACTGTCTTTATTAAAGCAACATAACAGGTTTGAGAAATGCTAACAATAATGGTGCTTCCAGAATTACTTCCTCTGGAAAAAGAAGTGGTGGTGGTTTTTTGTTTGCAAGTTTTAAGAGAGAAAATACACACTTACATGAAATTTCATTTATTGAGCAACTCAGGCTCAAAATCCAAACTCAGAAGAGAACTTACCTGCTCTATCAAGCCAAAGCAGTTGTCCCTCTCCTCCTCAGAAGACTCCAGCTGTTCGATGTTATTCCGTGTTCGGTAATTGGAATATTTCCGTCTGTGCAGTCGACGCTTCGATTGGATTAATGAAGACTCCGAGTCACTCTAATTTATAAAGAGGTGAAAAAACAGGTGTTAAATAAAAATATTTACATGGCAAAATTTTATGAGGGGGAAAGGGTGGCTAAAAGCACTGCTGAATGCAAAAACTGAAACAGCCTCATTACATTAAAACCCCCTTTCACAAGAAATAAGTTCCATGTAAGCCAACAGTTTTAAGTTTGCTGTTCCAAATTTATTAGTTGTTTTAAGAAATTGCTCATTATAACTGTGACAGCTCCACTCACATGACTTGATAAATGCATTTACAGAAGAAAGACATTAACTGCCTACAATGTGCAATTATACAATCAGAGAATGGTTTGAGTTGGAAGGAACCTTAAAGACCATCTTGTTTCAAGCCCCCAACTCCCCTCAGGTAAAGGGGATCATGCAGTAGAATTCTTGTGTCAAATTGTTTTGTACCACAAGACACAGAGAATCAGGCCATGATCGTATAAGAACAGCACAATAACCAATGTTTCCTTCTTGTCAATCTCTTCCACAAGACAGATAATGAAAAAAGCATTTGAAAGGAGGGAAGTCTGAAGAAGTTTCCCCATACAAATCACTGCCATCTAAAGTAAAATGACAAGGCAGCAGCACTATAGCCTGTGATTCCTCAAATACAGGACCTTGAATGCTCTCACTTGCACCTCAGTGCTTTAGCAGCACCTGCAACAGCTGTGTCTAACTGCAGTCAAACCAGAGCGGCCTGAAAGCCATCCTGCCTTTAAAAATTACTGTCAGATACATCACATGGAAGCAGGCAAGACTGAAAGCAAAAAGAATTCTAGGTATCCATAAAAATAAATCAAACCTTGTCCCACAAGAATCATCAGGGTCCTTGAAGACCATATCAGAAAACTCTGCTTTTATTTTCTACACCACCACTTGTCCCTGAGAATGTCCACTTTCCTAGAAGCTGCCACATACCTTTTCCAGTGACTCAAATGACTTCTTCTTCTCTGTTGCATAAAGATCTCTCTCTTCTTCCCCTTTTGCAATCCGATATTCTTCCTGTTTCCTACAAGAAAGCCATGAAAATCTAATTCTACACCTGTTTTAACAATGCTAGTCTCTTTAAGGGATCTCTCTCAAAATTCCTAACACCTAATTCCATTCCATTTTTAATTTCAGATGCTATTGTTGCTCAAATAATTCTAAACCAGCCTATCATTTCCAGGTAAGAGTAAAAATATGGATGCTAAGAAAGTCTTCCTTCCAAACATCAAACTATAACCCACGTTTTCAACCTCATTTTTAATTCGCATTTTTCCCTTTGCAATCTCTTTACCTCTCAACACTGGGAATGCTTCTTAAAACCCTCAGAGATGTGGTAGCACTTATTGTTGTGCCTTTAAAAAGAGATGATTAGTTACTAACTCTACTTTTCACAGATGAATACTGATAGTACTTTTGAAAGCAACTGGTTTAGCATTTCAAGTGGTTGTAACTCATTACCTCCAAAAGTCTCACAGAAAGCACAGTCTCACCCAACTCCTCCATGGAAATGCATTCAACCTGCATCTTTTATTTTGGAGAAAGCAAGAATCTAGGTGATCTAGCTGGCCTTGAAGATGATTTAAAATACTGAAATAGGGGAGAATCATTCAACTGGACAACTTCCATTTCTTCTCGTCGAACGGACCTTACAATTAAGAGTTTTTAAGCACATCTGCCCGCAACGCTGAGCTATTCCAACAGCATCCATTCTACCTTTGGTGTAACAGCACTCAAATTAGACAAACCAAGCTGCTGCGCTGTCCCTAGTGCTCCCTGCAGGCTGCTGACAGACCTGAGCAGGCTGGGGGGGATCTCTGGCACCACGACCCTGCGCCTCCAGGCCTGCAGGTCCCTCTCGGTGGCCATCTGGCTGCGCGGGGCGTTCTGGTGCATCTGGCGCACGCCCTCCACCTGCCCACTGCGCCTCAGCCCGATGTTGGGCGGGGACTGGATGTCCAGACTCGGCCTTCTGAAAGCTGAAACACACAAAGAAAAACATTTTTGCCACGCTGCAGAGAACTGGAAGTTCACTGCTTCTTGCTATAAAGATAAAAAAATGAATAACTGCCATATCTTTATCTCTGCGGTTGTAAGTACGTGACTTGTAGCCTTCAGGGGATTATCTGTCTTGTAGAAAACACAGATTACACAGAGGCTTTTAAAATGGTGATTTCTGGTACTACTTTCACAGAAGCACAGAGTCATTTAGGCTGGAAAAGACCTCCAAGATCCAGCACTTGACCAGTGACCACCCTGTCAACCAGACCAAAGCACCAAGTGCCACATCCAGTGGTTTCCTAAACACTTCACAGTGAAAGGAATTGTGGTGGGACAGAACGGTTTTTCTGCACTATTTCAGAGAACTCTGATGCCAGTGAGGCTCTAAAAAGCGTTTTACCAAGAGCTGAGAGCATATAAATAAATATATAATTATATATTACACATTTACATAATTATATATTAAAATATATGTTTTTTCATCTATATGATATCATTACATACTTAAAACTACAAGGACACAGCTCAGGAAAGTGTCTTGCTTAAATCTGGACATAAGGAACACGGGAAACCCATTTAAATAATGGCGCAATACTCACTTTGCAAAAAATACGGAATGCAAAAATAACTTGTATTGGCAAATATTTGCAAAAAATTCTATTGTATATATTTTGCATGTTATTAATGCCCTTTTCCTCTTAAAGTGAAAGGCTTTGTAATTTAATCACAGGAGCAGCAGTGTTTTAATGAATAAAAATAACATCAGCTCAACATCAGCTCTCAAAGTAAAGTTTTCTCAATCATGATTTAACAAGATACCACAATCTTAAAGGAATCTTAGTCCCCTAAACAACATTAAAACCTGTTTCAGTATTTCACACAGCACAATACAAATGGAAACAGAACAATTACTGAAGAATTTATCAGCAGTCCTAACCTCTCCTGGGTGTTCCCTCCCCGTTTTGGGGGCCACTTGGAGCAGATTCTTGATCAGCTCCCGTTCTCTGATCCTGTTCCAGCTGTAGCTGTCTGATCATCCCATCCAGAATGCTGGGCTCCAAGCCTGGCTCATCCTGGTCAACTGTCTGCTGGCCAATCACCTGCTCAACAACTTCTCCATCACCTTGCAAGTACAAAACAGATCAAATGAATTATTCCAATTATTTATTCCAAATGAGACATTTATAGCATGTACAATTCAAACACAGCTTGTGCATGTCACTGCCTGCAGAAAAGACTTGCAACACCCATTTGAACAACCGATTTTTTTTTTAACTTGTTTACATTGTATTCATTGTGGGACCTTCCAGCATCTTTAGTGAACATACAAAATATCAAGTGAAAAAAAAGGCGTTTTTAAATTGCTGATGTCCTCTTAAGAACTAGTGCATAACTCTGAAGTTCTGAATGTTGAACTTTATAGTATACTGTTCTTACTTGTTGCTACATATCCAAGCTGAGGAATCAAATGTTCATCTGCACAATTCTCTCTTCCAGGCACCAATCTTTGATATTTTGTTGGATGTGGGTTTCCATCCACATCCACTAAGAAGGGAGGGGGCATGAGGTGAGGGGCCTGCTGAGTCTGCTCGTCCAGCACGTAGTTGTTGGAGTCTCGGATCAGCGGCCGATAGTCAGTGTGGAAGAACATCTGATCAGGAATCTAAAAGGAAATTTTATTCTTATGTTAGCAATTTGAAAAAAAAATGCTGAAGGATAGAGAAGCACATACAATAAAGTCTCTAAAATCTCCTTAAAGGTAAAAGAAAGGGCAAGGTCCCAATTAGAAGAGTTAAGTGTAACTGCAATTAACCTGGATGGGCGTTGCAGTACTGCAACTTTTGATAGTGCTTTTGCAGGCAACAAAATTCTTTCAGAAAACAAAAAGCTGAGGTAACTTGAAGGGAAAGCACTGTTTTACACTTAAAAATATTTCTCTCTCATTCTACTTTTCTCCCCTACAATTACCAGAATCACGGAATATTCAGAGTTGAAAGGGACCCACAAGGATCACCAAGTCCAACTCGTGAGTGGCCGTGAAGTTTCCTTGCAAGGAAATCTTTGCCTAAAGCTCAACAACAGCTCTCAAAGTAGTTTTCTTCATCATGAATTCTTTCTTAATCTATGTCCACCTGAAGTTTTTTCTGCAGCTCAGTCTGCTGAGTCCATGAGGCTGAAGGAAAATGGTTACATAAGTACTAGATCACAGTCAGAATGTTTGCTTCCAGCAATGATGGGGAAGATGAAGAGAACGAGTTTCAATTTCAGCTAAGAATGTAGAGCAAGGGAAAACCAATTCTTTAAAATGACACACATGGAACTACCATCGCAACCTGAAAAAAACTGAGGGGAAGTGAAGAAAAGAAGAAACGTGTATTTATGAAAACAAAAAGGAAGCAGGCTGATAGACTGAAAAAAGCAAAATATTTATCCTGTGCACATTTTTCCAGTATTTCAAAATCCACAGCGCTGGATGAATAATTTACTTTTGCTTAATTTAATCAACGACAGTGAATTTGGGCTTGAGTGAGAAAAGGCTAAAGAACTGCAAGATAAACCAGCAGAAATTAGAAATAGAAGCATTTTTGAGGTTGAACAATAAACGTGAATTCGCTGTCTCCAAGATGAAAATTGTATTCCAGGAACATTCTTGGGAGCTACTCCCATGGGAATGTTGAGACATTAGTTTTTCCTGCTCTGCCAGGATCATACAAGCAAGACAATTTACAGACATCAAGGAATCCATTATATTTAGGTCCTGTAACCACACAAAATATTTTTTCCATATGAACTTTTAAACTAATTAACATCATTTCAGTTAGAAACTTGATACAGAGAACTGATGAAACGCTGAACTTACCTTTTCATAAGGCCTGCTACAGCCAAAGCCAAATATCAACAGATGTCCATGAGAATCTGTGCATGCAAAATGCTGGCCATCTGGTGAAAATTTACAGTCAAAAACAGCTCCATGTCCTTGGCCTTCAATCTGGATTGAAGGAAAAAAAAAATTAAGATTATTTGACCATTTTTTTTTGGAGCAAACCATAAGCATCAAAAATTAATTACACTCTCAAAAAGCAATCATGCATCTCCCTAAATACCTGCATTGAGGCACAAATAATTTTGTTACTTCAGTATACTCCTTTTCCCCTTGACATGTGAATTTAAGTCCTGAACCAATTTTGAAAGATGCACTAGAGGGTATGAAAAGTTACTGTTCAGTGAATAAAATAAATAAATGTATTTTTCTGAGGCTTTTTAGGTGCCAGCACACTGCTTGAAGTAAACTGGAGCTAATATACAGGGATTTTTGTTAACTTTCAAGACAAATACAGAGAATCTTTAAAAAAAAAAATCTTTGTTATTGACTGACCAGAAAAAAAAAAGGGATTAAAAAAGTCTCAGAGAAAAAAACCTAATTTAAAGTGTTAACAAAGAGCTGTCAAATGGAGCCCTCAAGCACAACTGTGCCAATGCATAGTAAGATTATAAATTTTAAGACAGTGGAAAATTCAAGTATCTGTCCACAAGAGTCTTGAAACAATGGTCTAAAACAGAGCCTTTCAGATGGCACCTCACCTCAGCTGAGGAAAACAATTAATATGAATGAGGTGCACGATGATCTTTAGTAACAAAGGGTGGAAAAACTGCAATAACCAGGAAATTCTAAGGTAAAAAGCTGTAAGAAAAATACTAACTCATAATCTTTGCTGGTTTAGGGGTTTTCTGTTTGGTTGGTTTTTTTTTCCTAAAGGTGCAGGAGTGTGAGTGTTGGTGGCAGTTCTGTAAGCTGGTAGTGAAGCACTCGTGTTGAGAACAAACCGTGTTTAAAGATCTCACCATGTTAAAATAATGCTTTGTTTTTGTGCCTTTGGTGATGTCCCATATGAAGATGTTGCCATCGTGACCCGCAGACAGCATTATCCTGGAATCAAAAGGATGGGTCTCCAAGACAAACACTTCATCTGCGTGGCCCTGCAATTTAAAATTGCACATCACATGCAAACAAGGAAAATCCACATCAGCAGGATATTCACAGCAGTGCCCAAAGCCTGTGCTGTCCTCTCTGGAAAATTAAACCCCAGGCAGCCACAAACACTTGAGCACTCCAAAGGTAATCATTTTCTAGATTCAAGCAAGAGCTGTAGAAATATGAAGCTTTTGCCAAGGGATGGTGAATTATTCAATGGGCAAGTTACTGCACAAAACCTTTTATTTATTCCACATTAATTTGTTTCTTTTATTTACGGGGAAAACCCAAAGCAGGAGGAAGCACCAAATTTTGGTTAAAAGAATTCCAAGGAACACCACACTTGCTGTATCATTCACACAAAGCTTTCAAGGCTAATCAGCTCTAATCATCAATTCAGCATGTGCATGTCACTGCAATTCCAGGAAAACATTGAAAAAGCAAGGAAAATTCCATACCACCAAGTCATGGAGCAATTGCCCTGTACTGGAATTCCAAACTTTGAGCAGATGATTATTCACAGCCGTAACAACATAGTTGTCATTTTGGTTCCAAGCTATCATGGTTACTTTAGGCTTCATGAATTTGTCTTCTTCTGCACAAGTGTCACTATTTAAAAGAAGTCAAACAGGTCAGAAATGTATTTTATAAATATTAATGTATTTTAATTAATCCATTTCAATATCAAAATACAGAAAAATAACCAGTTTTCCTGTGTTAATAATCAAACAGAAAGCAAGTGAAGAATTAAATCTGGGTTGAAACTTCTTTCCACAAAATCCTTCATTTCAAGCAAATCTGGATTTTTAAGTTTTAAAGGACTTGATAATCTCTTTCGCATTTGAGATGCAAAGCAAAAAGACTTTTCTTTTTCATGGAATCTTGGCTCCTCTACAATTAAAGTCCTAATACAAATCCTTTAAAATTTTGGACTTTTTACAGTAAGCTTTTCCAGCTAACTGATTCCAAAGCCAATCTCTACATTAGCTAAGCATTTTTTAATGAGTTCCAACACAACTACAGTAAAGATAATATTTTGTTTTACCTCAATCTATTTCCTCATTCTCTCCCCAAAATACATTTACAGGATACTGTAACACTCCTCCTCAGCATTTTAGTCAAGTGAAGGAATAAATTTTCCTTGAAACACCTTCACATGGGATTATCTGTATTCCACTTCAACCAGAGGCCCCTCTTACAAAGACTCTCAACTACACAACCACAGTCAAATCTCAAATATTAATAATAACTCCTTTCTTTGTAAAATCAGGGTTTTTTTCATGGCTTTTTCCATGGTCTCTTTCATCACAGGAAAAGCCTGAAAACACCTTCCAATCAAGTTGTATACCCAAGGTTTGGCTTTTAATTTAATCACCTACAAATAATATAATTAAAATCTCATTTAATCACCTACAAATTAATTTCTGTTCAGTTTCTATGGAAGGTGACTGAGCTTCAATACTCCTGTAAATCACTCCCCCTTCAGGTTTACCCAACACCAGGTAATATCCTGATTTTTATCTCTAATGACATTATTCAGACTGGGTGTCACCAGCATTTCATTAATTCACTTTTTTTAAAGTAGAAAATGGGAATAGTCAGCAAGATCAGTCCTTGAGGAAAGCCACCTATTCCATGTCATAACCTCTCCTGCAAATAGGTCACAACCTACTTTATTTTTACTCATCTAAAAATATTTCTCCCATGACACACCAGGTGTCCGACTGAAACCCAGACAGAGAAGGTAGATTGCACTTTCTGTTCACTTTCTTCCCTGAAAAGAGGCAATAAAATTAATTTGGTACAGAGTACATTTGAAAGTTTTATGAACACTTATGAATTTATGAAAGCACAGACTCAAATCCAGCAATTATTACATCACCAGAACACTCATTTCACCCCCTCCCAAGGCCACAGAACTTGACCAGAACGTTGCTAAGGCTTACTCTCATTTGAGTAATTGAGTTGTTCAATCTTTCTGAATTTACACAAAAGAAACCAAGAAATGAACACTTCACCTACCCCAGCAGTCGATCAGACATATCCAACAAAATACTCCTCCATTCTGCTTGCTCAAAACGCCAGATCCGAGCTGTCCCATCTCTGCTGCCACTTATGAACCTGAACAAGTATTAAAAATTAGTTCATTTATCTTCAAAAAAATTTGCTTTAAAGTATATTTAGAGTTACACACCACCACAACATAAATTTTGCAGTGGAATACTGACAGAAGTGAAATCTTCAGTTTGTGCTCAAGAGAATTCTTTCCATTAATTTTCTTTCCAGAAAGCCAGGAAAGAGTTTTTCTGAACTGAAAAACTGAATAAAGTTGTCAAAATACGAAGAACAGAGAAGCAAGTCCCAAAGTTTGACTCAATTCACAAATCCATCCTCAACTCCTCCTCAGTACAGTATTTTAATGAAGTATTTTAAGTAATTGCAGAGTTTCAGATACTGAAGTAGAGGCAAGAACCAATCAGATGAAAAGGATTGTAATTGATTTTTGACCATTTTCACTGCATTTTTCCTACTTCCTATACAAAACTTACTGAAAATTCAAGGAAATGAGAGGGAAAAGGAGGTTTATGAAGCCACAAATACATTGGGTATATTAAAAAGTGGCAACAATTCCTCCAGGTAAATATAACCCCAGCCAGGCCAAAAATATCATCTAACACAGATCAACAGAAAGCTGGAACAGCTGAAGCTTAATTATGCTCTTGCATCAGTCCAAATTTCCCTTCTGAGTTCTAAATAAGTAGATTTTTCTTACTGGAAACATCCAGTAATAGATTCTTAATTCCAAAATAATGTATTTTTTTGTCCATATTTCAGCATCTTTCAACATACCTGTCCCCACCATTAGAAAACTGAATGCTGTCAACTTTGTCCTGTAAGAAAAAGTAGTTTGTTAGAAGTTTTATTTTTTAAGCAGGAAATACGTTTTTGGACAATTCTGAGCTTAGAAAAATCTGAAATAATGAAAAAATAAAATGCTGTATAATTTCTAAGAGTTTTAACTGCAAGGCAAACCAAGTCCAAACGCTTCCCAGAATTCACTAAGCATTAATGCATTAAAAATGCATCTTTTAAAAACTGCCTGAATTAAATATGAAGGATTAACAGATTAAATAACCTGGTTGACAACTGAATCATATTTAAACAAATTTCCAATACAATGGAATAAGTAATAATACAATAAATAAGTCAACTACAATGTTGAGGAATCTGTTGTTCCTACTCCTAACTTACACTTTCCTTAAAGAAATAAAGAATTATTCATTTTTATCACAATAAAAAGTGCAGGAAAAGTAACACACTTTATCTTCAGAGCTTAAAGTCTTCTGATCAAGCCTAATCAATGCAACAAAAATAAAGCCAGATTCAGTACTAGAGAAAGAATTTTAAAGCAAACACAATTAATTAAGAGCATTGCTAAAAACCCACTCATACTATCACCTTATGACTTCAATACTGCTTGAAATCACTAATTAACTAATTACTTACAGCATGACTTTCCAATTCAGCTATTTTCTCAGGTGTTTCAGAACCAAAAAAATACATCCTGATGACATGGTCAGTGCTGCCAGTTGCTAAAAACATACCACCTGTAAAAATCAAGCAATAATTAACCTACTGTGGAAGAAATTAAAACAGGTCACCACCATTTCTCAGAGGCCTGGTTTAAATAAAAAAACCCCACAACTATTTGAAGAATGACACATTTTTTATGCTCTTCCACTGACACTCATATGTGGAAGGAAATCCCTTTCTTGCCCCAGAAAGTGTTCTCAGCCACAGCAAAACTAAATTAGTGTTACAAAGATTTTAAAATACATAATTAGGGCAATACTGGAACTTTTAACATCAAATTGCACAGAGAAGCCTTCAGTGATGGGGAATATGGCTCTGGATAATGTAGATGACTCTCACTGTAGCCTCTGCCTCATTTGTGCAAGTGAACTGCATCAAAATTGGGTTGAAATGTGAGTAAACCAGTTAAGTGACAAATACCAGTCTTAGCACACCAGTATTTAGCTTATCCAAGATCTGCCTCTTGGCACCTCTAAGTGCTATCAAAAAAACCCCCAAAAAACCAAGCAAAACCTCCAAAAACACCCTCCCAACATAACCCAAGGCTCTATCCTGACGACGTTAACAAGCTACACTTTGATTTGCTTTTTATTTCTGAAATTCACATGAACTGAGTGAAGGAAAACTACAAGCCAGGAGCGAAGCACGTTAAAGATACATTTCTGGATCCTCAGGAAAGAAGGATCCTTATGACCATCCCTGGCACTGGATCAGGAGCCACTGCTGGCAGGAACCACTTCCACTGCTGGTGACTGTGGGTTCTTGGAGAACCCATTTTGCCAATCCTTGACATCGCACCAAGGGATTAAAAAGTCCAGTAAAGATGGATAAAAGGAAACAGACATCAGGTGACTTTTACTTCTGTGAAATCATCAATTTCTTCAACAGCCTTTCACTGTTACTTCCTTAGGAAGTCCCATGATTTACGTCACAGCTAACAATACACATTTGTGCAATTCTTTCCTCAGAGCTGCAGGTTTTGTCCATTGTGAAGTTGTCACAACCAAGTATTACAAGAACACTCTAGAGAAAAGGAGAGAAACCACAGTGCTAAACTCCATCTGACTTACCCACACTGAAGGAAGAACAAAGCATCTGAACCCCTGGTCTGGGTTTCTCTGTGAACTTCACTGGCTTGGTGCTTAAAAAGAAAAAATGTTTGAAATAGGGCACACCTCCCAGAACTCGGCTTTTAGCAACATTTAAAAACATAAAGAGATGTTTCTTCAAACGTGGATCATTTTCTACCAACTACCATGATGTGACAAACACCAGACACACACAGATCATCCTAGAGCTCTTCTTTCTGGTAATAATTAATTTTTTTGGTACAAACAAAGAGTAATCACATATTGAACATTTAAAACTATCCCTAACATACATATCCTGCATGCAAGTTCTGTAAGAAACACCCTAAAACTACAGGACTGTTGGAAAATCAACACCAGCAACAAGCTTTATTATACTTTCCAGCCTTTCCTCTTGTACTACATTTGTACTTTTAGTGAAGAAAGAAATTAATGTATTTCCCAACAAATCTCCCAAGTCAATGGAACAACATAAATTTGTAAAGGATAGAGTCAGTGATGGTGCTTTAAAATAATTATGGAATACATTATTTGCGCAGCACTTTTATTACCACAAAAACACAGTGGAGTGTAAAGCACCTGACTTATTTTACTCAAGCCTGGGATGGCATAAAGGTTAATCAGCAAACCATTCACATACTTGAATTTCATGGAATCTGTATCCCACTGCCAAAAGCAAACAGTTCCATCCGCACCAGTTGAGACCATGTATCGCAGGGAGCCTTTCACCATGGGACTGAACTACAGAGAAAAAATTAAAACCAGACACAGAAACAGAGATTTAAGAACTGTTCATGAACTCCCCAAAAAGTTAATGTAAAACCTTGATTTACTTTGGATTTTTCACCTCAAACTGCTAGAGCAGTTGCTGGTAATTCTCATTTTAGTGTTTACAAAAAAAAGTAACATCTCCCCTACTTTAAGGTAAGTTTGTGGTCTATGTTTCAATTACTGCACTAAAAAAAACCCAATTCCTTCAGTGGTTTGGGTTTGATGTATTCACTAACCACAACCATTCTCTGAAAATCCTGTCAATGAATGAAATAATGAGCAGAGCAGACTGAAAAAAAGGGAAGTATGACTAGACAGGTGTACTTTAAAAATCCATAATTAAGCAGAGCATGAGATATGAGATAGCTTGAATGTGTAACTCAGCATCACATGTTATTTTATAGGAATTTTATAGGAATGCCTCAGAAATAATTCTTTAAGACATGGATTTATTGCTATGCACAGAGCTACCCTTCAGAAAGCTTTACAAGACACAAGTTGTTTAAACTGTTAAACAATTAATAACATTGGAAAGTCATACATTGTACGTATTACAATTACAGTATTATTAAGAAAGCTTAAATTAAAAAGTCCACACACTACAGTAAAAGAAGCATCAGAAATATTTTGGCATTAAAAACCAACCAAAATAAAAAATGCAATGAATGCCACAGAAAGTGCAGGTATGAAGACTACTCTCAGAGGCAGCTTTTTTGAGAAAAATGCAAAATTATTTGTTGGTACTGAGCTTCACAAGCCACTCTTCACCCCTCAACACAAGCTGTTGGTCTCACTGGAAAACACTCCCGAACCTGGATAATGAGCTACTAATTTCTGTGGTAATTAAGGAATTACAAAGGCCAAAACCAGACTGAATCCAAAGGACTGCCAAGAGCACATCGTGTATCAAACCATCTTCAAATTTAAATATACTACATGTTACACCTTTGTGCTTCTGAAATAACTCCTGGTTTTGAGATTAAAACAAATACCCACATCATAGAATTTGTAGGAATCACACAGAGGATGAGGAACTCCTCCACACAAACCAGCATATCATGTCTCCAGTAAGATACAAAAGGAGGACATGGTATTTCCCAGAAATTCCCTTTGGTTCCAACAACTCAAATATTACAGACAGTGATCTTTAAGGGAAGAATTCCTGGCATTATCTTTCGTTATTCCAGAGAGACAAGAAATTTTTTTGTTTTTAAATAGGTTTATCCTGTGATTTTACTAATTTTTGACACAAATATTTGCATATTCAGATTTCACTACTCCCACAGGCAGCCATACAGAAATAATTTCAGTTTTTAATATGCAGAAACACTTAAAAAGCCCCATACCTGCAATGAGGTAATGGACCCTGTATGCCCGTGCAGGACAGCAACCGGTGCACAAGTCCTCAGACACCACACTCGGATCATCTTGTCACAGCTCCCAGCTGCAATCATGGTGTTCTCGTAGTTCACAGCCATGTCAGAAATCTCTGCTGAATGTCCTCGTAAAGTGGCAAATAATCTGCCATTGTGAGTGGACCAGATCTTCACCAGACAGTCATCTGAGCCCTAGAGAGAAATACGCATTAAGGACAACTTCTGACATGCTTCTGACCTTTAATTACAGCAAATTGTTCCACTTAAGCACAGCGAGGGAGCTACATTTAACAGCACTGATATTTATCTCCAGAAGTTTTAGCCTAACACCCATTTCCAAGCTGTTTTCCTTGTATCATCTAATACTATATTCAGAGTTGGATATATTTCATCGACTTACAGTAAATATTCTGTGTCCGGTCCTATCAAATGCAACACAATATACAGAAGAGAGATGGCCAAGGATCCTTCTGTGCATCTTGACATGCTGGTACATACTTCCTGGGAATGAAGTGCTGAACTTGGCATACCCAGTTAATTGCTTTGCTCGATGCACCTCCACTAGAACACAGAGAAATCACATCATGTTTCAAACATGTCTGTTCTAAAACTTGGGTTTATTCAACTGCCATTAATATTAAAGAGTTCTTAGAAATTACTTCTAGATTTCATAAATTTTCATAAATTTTCCTTGTAACTGCAATTTTTTTTGTGTGTAAAAACAGTATTTTACATGTGCTCAGCAGCAGTGGGGAGAGGCGAGAGGAGCTTACCAAGATTTGGTGGGGTGCCATAGTTCACAGGCATTTCAGGGGGTCTGCCTCGATGAAGAGCAGCAAATGCAGAGCCCTTCCAAACAGTGTTCCTGCAATCTGTACAAACAGTTGGAAGTTCATCATAGGTATTTGTTAAAAATGCCAAGAGAGCTGCAGTTCCAAAACACAGCAAAGAGCCCATCTAGAGGTGGGCTCAAACACAGGATTGAACCCTCCAAAAAAAAACAGGCACCAATTACCCCAAAGCTTCTCACAAACAGCGCAGAGATGAAGAGAAAAATCCATTTAATAGTAACAGAAGGAGGAAAAACCAACACAACCAACCACCAAACTTCGAAATTACTCCTAAATGATGGTTCCCCTCCAGTTCACATGACACAAAACTAACATTTCAACAGAATTTTAACATTTTCATGAATATTTATTCAGAAATATAATGAGTATTTATTGGTATGAAGTTATTTAACAAGATGATCTCAAGACCCTTTCAGTACCTTCAGGGGGTTTACAAGAAAGCTGGAGACGAACTTTTCACAAAGGCTTGGAGTGAAAGGACAAGGGAGAATTGCCTCAAGCTGAAGGAGGACAGGTTTAGGCGGGATACTGGGAAAAAATTCTTCCCTGTGAGGGTGGGAAGCCCTGGCACAGGTTACCCAGGGAAGCTCTGGCTGCCCCTGGATCCCTGGAAATGTCAATGACATTGGGGCTCGGAGCAGCTGGGACAGTGGAAGGTGTCCCTGCCCATGGCAAGGGGTGGTACTGGATGAGCTTTAAGGTCCCTTCCAACCCAAACCACTCTGTGATTCCAAGAGGTCACTTGCAAAGTGTCAGTTCTGCCTTTCTTACACTATCCCCCAAACCTTAACTCTGCACACATGACAGTGTATCACACCCATTTCAAATAAAGAACAAATCATACCTTTTGCCGTCCGTAGCAAGGACTGTCTCCCTGCCCCAAGTAAGGAATTCACCCTGGAGATGCTGGGTGGGATCTCCTTATCCAGGATAGGGCCAAGACGTTTGCAAATTTGTAATAAATGATCTGGAGCCACATGTTTGTTGGACAGCACCTGACAGAAATTTAAGGTTTAAAAATAAGGATGGTACATCCAGAACAGATGAATCTAAAAGCGTCAATATTCACAGGTGTATGAGATTTTTTTTTAAGTTCATCTTACAGAGAAAAATCAATTCTGTTAAGATCTAATCTAGTAAATTCAGCGGGTACTCTGCAAGCTAGGGAGAGCTGTAGTAAAAATAACTGGAGTAAAGTTACTCACTGCACATCAGTATTTTATTACTGGAAGTTTGCAGGAATCACCCCCGTGGCACCCACTTGTGAGGCACCCTGCACTGAGCGTCTTCGCCCAATTCACCCTACTATTTCTATTAAAGAAATAAAAATTCAAACCCTCATAACTCGAGATCACGGAGAATGTGGCTGCAATCAAGCACAAGAATTTATGCAGCTACTACTTGTACTTGTTCAGTGAACTGCAAACCAGCAGGTCTGAGTACAATCTCTCTGGAAACAGTTTCCTTGAAGAACCAGTACTACATAGCCTAAGTCTGCCCTACTTCCTTAAAGCAGAGGATCAAACCAGTCATCCCTACACTCAGGAATGATCCCACACTATCTGCATCAAGCAACCTAAAAAATACACCCCCACACACACTCAGATGTCTCAGACAAGAACAGATATGTGCAGGTTTTGATTATTTTTCCCCGTCTTCTTTCTGGGAATTCAATCTAAAAATTCCTTATTCTTATAAAGATAACCATAATAATGCAGAAGTTAAAGACACAAAATAAGAATTTAAACAGCCTTGAGTAGAGCAAACCATCAGAATCACAAACTGAAGCTACTGGGGAGGTCTGAAGCAGTTGGGATCAAGAGCCCCACGCTTCCTCCACTGTGACCTGGCCATGAACAAACCAGTCAGCTCCAGCAGCCACACTGCTTCTGCAGCAGCCAGAGAATTCCCAGCCAATCCATTCAGGAGAGGCACAGGGAATACCAGCTCAGGTATGTGGCCTCTTGCCCAGGTAGCTGAGAACACAGGCAGAACTAGCTTGTGCTGCTGATGCTGTTCCCTTGGCCGAATGACTGAGCTCAGACGAGCAAAGTGTCCTAACAAGGCTGATCTCCTCATCACAACAGTGGGAATAAAAATACCACACGCTGCCAAAAAGTTGCCCAAATGCACACTGAGCATTCAGAAGGTACAATTTAAGTCACAGTCTTACACTTGTTTTTAATAATAAAATCCAGGTATAAAGCTTGTGAGGCACAAGTTGTATTCCTGGTGGGGTGGGAGGTGATAACATCAGTAAAATAGTTCCCATTACCCCACAGGCAAATCTATCCGAGCAAATCAGCTCATCAGATGCTTAAGACTGATTAGAAGAAACGTATCTGGTAGCCCAAAGATTACAAAATGCAGTTTGTCATAATTTCTTTATCAATTCTGACTCTTGAATTGGTATAGAGCAGTACCAGCCACAACATTCAGGACAGGAAGGTCAGCGTGCTTTCTGCCAAACATTAAAACCCTTTTTGTTTGTATGCCATCAGCAATAAGTATATTTTCCAAATGCAACCCTTGCATACAAAATCTTGCAATTTCTTTCCTTTCTAAGTAGTTTTGCTCAGATTTTAGAAGGAACAGTTATTTCAAAGACTTGCAATTCCATGATGAGCAAAGTGGAATAAAAATAATTACACCACATGATTGCATTTGTCTGTGGTCTCTGCAAATTCAGAGCGAGCAGTGGGACAAGAGGTTCCCAGAGCCCCTCAAAAAGCAGAAACTAAAACCTTGAGAAGACTAATTTAGATATTCTGAAACACTACTACCCTGTGCAGAGATTTCCTCTAAATTGTGCAGGAAAAAAGAGGTAGAAGCAGCATATGTTAAAGAATTAATCTGACAATTGTATATGCAGAACAATCACAGTTAAAATCCAGCTCTGAAATCAGAAGAATCCATATGTGGTGTCTCCCAACACCCTGCTTTTTCTCAAAAGAAATGGGGTAAAAAACCAACAATGAACCACCAACAAAACTCTCAACAATTCTTTTTAAGCTTAATCCTACTTTCATCCTTGCTAAATACAAGTCAGAGCTTGAAAATATTCCTGTTTAGCAAGGCCAGGCTTTTTAGTGACTTAAAACAACTAATCTAAAACCTTCCTTGCTCAACTGACCACAACGACAAGTAGAGGAAATTAAATCAAACTTATCATTTTAAGCAACACTTAAATAATTAAGAAAATGTTTTAAACAACATTTCATTCCTTCTCTATGCAGATATGATCCTGAGATCTGTAAGTGCTTCACAAGAGGGAGTTCACTGCAACAAACAGTCAATTAACCTGGAATGCCTGAACCTTAGGTGGGAAAAAGCGAGGATCAACACCTCTTTAGAAGAAACAGTATCAACTACAATAAAGCAGGATAAAAACCACACTGGGCAGGGCAGGCACCACCAGGCCATCACTCCCCAGGATTCAAACTCTTTGCCATTTAAGAAGCTGCAAAATTTAAGCCCCAAAACACAGCCCTGCCTTCTGTAAAAACAGCTCAGGACACACAACACCAGCCGCGGAAGGGCAGAAAGTACATTTTGTGGGGAGACCAACCCCATCTTTCCAGCACGTTAGAAACAAAGCCATGACCAGCGAGGAGCCGGCGATATGAGCACGTTCACAGGCACCAGAAGTGCCAACCCTCGGTTTCTGAACAGCGATTTCATTTCCTAATCTGTTGGAGGGGGCTGAAAGAAACCAACCAGAAAATAAATACCGACAAATCACAACGTGCCTCACAACCTGGCCTCTGAAACGCCGAAATGAAACCTCGCTGGAGATTGGCTCCTGCCTGCATGTAGGCAGTGGCATGTACCACTGCACAACGCCGAGCTCCACCTCTGCTATGTAAACAATATCCTCAATTTAAACCACCGCTTGTGTTTTTGTTAGTCTGATGTAAAGAAATTAAAGGCCCTTTCTAAAGTAACTCCAGTGTTCAGAGCCAGAATGGTACTGGAAGGTGAAGCTTTGGGCCTACTCTTAAAGGTAGAGGGTCTAACATCAATGTTATCACCGTAAATAAAAGGGTTTTTTTTAAAGAGAAAAGTCTCACCAATTCTTCGTAACTTCTATAATGCTCATTTCCTTGCCAATCCAACCTTTTAGGAAGCAACTAAATAAAGGAAAAACAAAAAACCGTGAGCTGTTAAAGGGGAAAGGAGGGATTACAGACCACATCCAAAACAATGCGTGTTGAGGGGGGAAAAGTTGAGACAGCGGCAGAAACTTGAATGACTTGCAAAGGAAACTTTTGACTATAGCAAGATTTCATCAGAGCTCACACAGACCTGGTGCTGCTCCAGCTCCTGCACCAGCACCTGCAGAGGGAAGGGAAAAAACAGAGTCAGGGACAAGCCACGACCTGGCTTCTCCAGAGCGGGGGGCGCGGCTGCTCCCACCTTCCCCCGACCCTCTGCGGGCAGCGCGGGGTCCCCGCGCCCCGGTGAGCCCCGGACTCACCTTCAGCGCTCTCCTGCAGGGCCCGGTGCTCAGGAACCGGGCGATGAGGAAGTAAAGCTCTGTAAGAGACACGGGGAGAGACACGGGGCATGAGCCGGGGGGCGGCCGTGACCCATTCTGAGGGGGGGGCAGGAAGATGGCGGCACCGGTGGCACCTCCTCACCCCGGCCCGCGGTGTTACCTGATTCAATGAGCGGCAGAGACGCGCCGGAGCTGGAAGAGGCCGCAGGCTCGGCCATGGCGGGCTGAGGGCGGCGGGCCCGGCTCGGCACGGCGCTGTCAGCGCCTCCCCTCCCTCCCTCCCCTCACGGCCGCCACC
>VZTI01000688.1:343280-361474 GCA_013397865.1 Struthidea cinerea | reverse complement strand
CCTCTCCCCATCCCAGCAGCGCCAGCGGCGCCGCAACAGGATCCAGCCGGATCGGCGCGGCGCGCCCCGCCCCCCGAGCGCACCGCCTCCTCATTGGCCCGCCCGCGTCACGTGGGGCGCATGTCCCCGCGTCCCCTCCCTGCCGCCGCTCCGCCGGCCCCGGTCCCGGTCCCCATCCCGATCCCGGGGCCCCGCTAGTGCCGCTGGCGGCTTCCATGGCGGAGAGCGGCGCCTGGCTGCTGGTGCTCAGCGCCGTGTTCCTCTGCAACGCGCTCAAGATCCTCCTGCCCTCCTGCTCCTCCATCGTGAGTGACGGCACCGCGCCCGCCCCGCGCCCGCCGGGGATGGGGAAGCGGGAGGGGGGCGCGGGCCCGAGGATGGCTGGGAGGGGGCCCCGGGTCGCGGGCAGGGCGTTAAGGGGATGCCCCCCACAGCTGAGCGATGGGGAACTGCGGGGGGAGCGGTGCCGGTTCGGGAGGGCTCCCGGTGCCCCTCCCGCACCCCCGACTGTGACGGGCAGGGTCTGGTCCTGCTCCTGGCCCTGGGAGAGGAGAAGCTGATGCTGGCGATGGTGGAACACGGCCCCGTGGCTGTGTGGCTCCCGCAGCCCTGGTTACACCGGGCGCTGAAGCAAAGTGCTGGGGGATGAGTTACCGGTGTGTTCAACGATGCACCTGAGCCTCCAGCCCTTCGGATGGATCATGGAATCATGGAATGGTTTGGGCTGGAAGGAACCTTAAAGATCATCCGCTTCCAACCCCCCTGCCGTGGGCAGGGAATCTTCCACTGAGCCTGGCTGCTCAGAACCCCATCCAGTCTGCTCCTGAGCAGCTCCAGGGATTGGACATGCACAACTTCTCAGTTTTCGGGAATAGGAAAGACAGCTTTGCTCAGTGTTGCATGTTTTCAACAGATGGACCTCCCCATTGTTGAGATGGGAGATCAGTGGATATGGAGATTAAGGAGTTGAGCCATTGTAGGAATAAACCTTAAGTCTCAGCCACTAATCAGGATGCCCCTGAAGCATTCCTGTGGAAGCGTGGATAATGGAATTGAGGACAAATAAACTCTGTGACTGCCAGACAAACTCACATGTGTACAAAGATGGTGAAACCCCCGCCGCTCTGCTCTTCCACAGAAATAACTTCACTGGCACAGAGATCAGTGTACACTGTTCAATAATGGTCAAAAATCCTTTAAAACTTAAGTTACCCTCTGCAATTTGAGAAGCTGAACTCAGTGTTACTGGAGATGACTGATGAAACAGTCATATGAGGGGTGTCTGAGGGCATTTGGTTTGTTCAGTCTGGAGGACACTGAGGGCAGAGCTCCCTGGGGGCTGCAGCTCCTCCCGAGGGCCAGCTCCGATCTCTGCTCCTGGGACAGGGACAGCACCCAGGGAGCGGCTGGAGCTGGGCCAGGGCAGGCTCAGGCTGGAGAGCAGGGAAAGGTTCTTCCCCCAGAGGGTGCTGGGCACTGCCCAGGCTCCCCAGGGAATGGGCACGGCCCCGAGGCTGCCAGAGCTCCAGGAGCGTTTGGGCAGCGCTGCCAGGGATGCCCGGGGGGGATTGTTGGGGGGTCTGTGCAGGGCCAGGGGTTGGAATTTGATGGTCCTTGTGGGTCCCTTCCAACTCAGGATATTCCATGATTCTGTGAAAAATCTGTGCTCAGCTTTCTGCTGTGGTTTGAGACTGAAGGTGGTAATGCTCTCACTGACTGCAGGCCTGAGAACAGCATCTGTGGGGAACAAATTACTTGTGTCTTGGGAAAGCCGGAAAGATTTGCTAAGGAACAGCAAGCAAAAGATTTTGTGTCCTCTGTGCCTTCATTTCTATGGCAAACAGAGTTCATGAACTGACAAGCAGGTGGTGCCTCAAGAAAAGAAATTAGGAAAGTAAAATAAAGGGAGAAGATGTTGGAATACTTGGCTGCTGGAGCTGGAAATGGGAATGATCGCAGAATCACAGAATCATTTAGGTTGGAAAAAACCTTCAAGATCATTGAGTCCAGCTTGAGGCTGTTTCCTCTCATCTTGTCAGTTGTTCCCTTGTTACCCAAGGATTTCCTGCATCTCACTGAAAGGGCCTTTTTTATGGGAGGCTTTTGAGATCATACTTTATACGCATTAAAGCAAATCAATGGAATTCTGGATCAATAACTGATAGACTTCTTCGCTTCTTAGATATCCAGACTGTTACAGAAGGATGCAGAGCAGGAATCCCAGATGAGAGCTGAGATCCAGACCATGAAGCAGGAGCTTGCCACCATCAGTATGATGGATGAGTTTGCCAGATATGCCCGACTAGAAAGGAAGATTAACAAAATGACTGACAAGCTCAAAACCCACGGTACAGTTCCATGTCTGCTCCCTTTTCGAAAAGGAAAAACATTTTCTGGTTCTGAAAAACATTCTGTCAAGAGTGTTTTCAGTTTTAAGTGTTTATCCTTCAAACTCGCCTTCCCCATCTTACCCTTTTCAGCCTTCCTTCCTTCCTTCCTTCCTTCCTTCCTTCCTTCCTTCCTTCCTTCCTCCCTTCCTCCCTTCCTCCCTTCCTTCCTCCCTCCCTCCCTCCCTCCCTCTTCTCTTTCTCTCTTTCATATATTTTTCTTCTTTAAACTATTTGGAGAGCTTGCTTTTGTGTTTCCAGGAATTTCCTGGGAATTATTTATTCTTTCTGAGTGATGCTGATCACTGAATCCTGTTTTGAGTTAAGAAAGAAGCTACAATGTGATACAGAACTGGCAGTTTGTTGCAGAAGGGTGTTTTTAATATAGCTGTAAGTCATTTGGAAAGAGATTTTTAATCAGGGTTATGTCTGGCCTTGAACAGTGAAATATTAAAAAATTACTGATTTTATGTAATTATAATTCATTATTAGAAGTAATTGAAAGTCATATTTTTTTTTCCTTTAACAGTGAAAGCACGAACTGCCCAATTAGCCAAAATAAAGTGGGTCATAAATATTGTATTCTACATATTGCAGGTAAGTGAGTGTTTTGTTATGGATACAACTTAACCCAAATCCTCAGTAGTGTTTCAATTCTCTCCTCCTTTGTTGGCCAATGACTCAGGGCTCCCCCAGCACAGGGAGGACGTGGAGCTGCTGGAGAGAGGCCAGAGGAGGCACCAGGATGAGCAGAGGGATGGAGCAGCTCTGCTGGGAGGAAAGGCTGGGAGAGCTGGGATTGTTCAGCCTGGAGAGGAGAAGCTTTGGGGTGACCTCAGTGTGGCCTTGCAGGGCCTGAAGGAGCTGCAGGAACCATGGAGAGAGACAATTCCCAAGGGCTGGAGGGCCAGGACACAGGGAATGGCTTCCCAGTGCCAGAGGGCAGGGCTGGGTGGGATCTTGGGCAGGAATTGTTCCCTGGGAGGGTGGGCAGGCCCTGGCACAGGGTGCCCAGAGCAGCTGTGGCTGCCCCTGGATTCCTGGCAGTGTCCAAGGCCAGGTTGGACATTGGGGCTTGGAGCAGCCTGGGATAGTGGGAGGTGTCCCTGCCCATGGCAGGGGTGGCACTGGATGGGCTTTAAAGTCCATTCCAGCCCAAACCATTCAGTGATTCCAGTGACACAGAGCTTGTCAAACAGAAGGAGTTCCTGGAACTGGAAGGGAGATGCTGCTGATGATATCTGGTAGTTGAGGATGGAAGGAGTTTTGACTTTCATCTCAGCTCTGTGTTTCTGGTTTTGGGGTGACAAGATTGGAGTTTGTCTTAGCTCTTTGATCACTGGGGTTTTTTTAATAAATGACACCAAATCCAGGGAAGTTCTGCTACATGTAAATATAATTCTGGTTTTGAAAACAAAATACACTTCTGCTGAGGATGCAAATCTCCAGCTACAGCTGCCACTCATTTCCCCACAGTGCTTCATCAGATTGTCTGTGTAGTTCTGACTTGATGCCAAAGAATTTTCTGCTAACAAGGATGGCAGTGGTCAGCCTGAAGATTTCCTTAGGGGACTGTTAAAGTGAGTTGCATCTGTGGCAGGCAAAAATTCAGGCTGAAAAGAGTCACCAGAATTTTACAGGTGCTGTGAGTGTGTTTGACTCTGCTGGGTTGGAACCAGGGTCTTGAAAGAAAACAAGTTCTCACTGCTACCATCTAATACTGTGTATAAATTTAAGGTCATACTGAATCTAAAACTATTTTGAAGAAGATAAAATAACAAAAGAACAATTCCCTTTCCTCAGAACTCATTATTTGCTGTTTCCAAATAGCACTGGGAATGTACTTTGAGGTGTGTTATTATCCGAACTAATAAAATAAAATAATAAAATAATAAAAATGTCCATTGCAGGCTGCCCTGATGATCTCTCTGATCTGGAAGTACTACTCCGAGCCAGTCACGGTGCTTCCAAGCAAATGGTTGGCTCCCCTGGAGCGCCTGGTGGCCTTCCCTACAGGAGTGTCAGGTAAGGAAAAGGACATTCCCAAGCCCCAGAGCATCTGTGGATTAACAGCAACTGCTTCTCCGACTCCCAGAGCACAGCGGGGAGTTCAAGTATTTGAGCAGCTCTTCCCTGTGTGCTCAGTTCTGGTTTCTTGAACTGATCAGGAAATTCTGTCATCTTTATTTCCACCCAAACAGAGCACTGCCCTTATCTGTATTGAATAGAGCCTGGGGAAGATTTAAATTAGAAAATCAGAAAATCACCCAAAAGGGAGTTTTTTTCACAGGTGTGCTATGAAGAGCTGTTTACTTACAAAACAACTGATTGCCATTTCAGAGGAAATTCAGAGGAAATTTACTTCTTACCTCTCTCAAATTTAGGTTCAAGCAAAGCATTCTGTGACTTGCCAGATGTTTTCTCTTGGGTCCCCAGCAGATGGTTTTAGCTGTGGGGTGCACTCACATTTGTGTGTTTGGTACTCTTTTCCCAAGACAAATGGGTATTTTTTCGGGACCAGCATGGATTTATCTCCCATCTCTTGAAGAGATCCTTTTGAATATAAAGAGTTCTGTTCCTGTTGGCCTCATGAATTCTGAGTTTTGTTTTTTACACTTCCAAGGTTGTTTTCAGCTGCACAGATACCTCAGGGTTGTTGATCCCAACAACTTCAATTGTGGTTTCTCCTTCTTTTCCAGGAGGTGTGGGAATTACCTGCTGGCTCGTGGTCTGCAATAAAGTTGTAGCTATCATGCTGCACCCCTTCAGCTGAAGGGATCCCAGCAATCCATGGAGTCCTCAACTGCTTTGCATCATCACAGGTTTAAATTAATTAAAAAAAAAGGGGGGGACAGTTGTCTTTCATGAGACAATCGCTGTTACTCCACTTGGATAGCAGTCAGTATTCCTTTTGATTTCTCTTCCCAGAGTTTGTCTTTCAGTTTTGAAAGAACAGCATTGCTGGTTATAGAACGTCATTTTGGGTTTATTCATGGCAGAACCATAAGCTTTTGTCGTGGCCTGTTGTCACCAACATCTGAAAGTGTTGGATTTGTGGTTTTAAGTTGTAAATGCCCTGGCATTAGGAATTAATTTGGGAGCTTGGCTGTTTATTTGCTGTAAAATGTGGTAGCTTCACCCCAAGGTGGGTTCATGTCTGGTGGTGCCAGAGGGCAGAGGGAGGTGGTTTGGTTGACTCGGGGCAAAACAGTTTCTTTGTGATTTTTTACCCTAAAATTGGAATATTCTTGGGCTCTCCTAAAAAAATAGATGTGTTTAATCAGGATTTTATCTCTTAAGAGGCTCCTTCAGCTGCCAAACACGGGCTGCTGTCAATGAAGCAGAAGACGGTGCTGTTCCTGCAGAGGTGATGCTGGTTTAGCTTCCCACTCTGGAATTCCCACAGAGCAATGATCTGTTCTGCTATTCCAGGGCCTTTGCCTCCCTGCAGGAAGGAAGGGGCCAGGAGCCCTCCAAAATTGGCACTGCCTTTAAAAAACGGTTCAAAAGGTCATGTTGTGTTGTGTGTGTATATGGCTTAAATGGTTTTTGTTTGGTTTTTTTATGTTAATTTAAAAATTGGGATTTTATATTAGGGATGCATTTAACCAACATGAAAATAAATATCAAGGAAAAAATGTTGTGATTGAATGTGATGTATAATTGTGATTTTATTAAGGAAATAAAGCTTTTCAACCCATCTTAGGTTTTCTCGTCTCTTTTTTAATGTTAACTGTAGTTTTTCTAAAAAATACCACAAAAACCCTGAGCAAACAAACCCAAAATGACAAACCAAACCCCAAACTCACCAAAATCCAAGCCAGAACAACCCCCATGTTTGAGCATAAGGAAATACTATTTGAATCAACTGAACTAATTTATTTTTTTAATTATTTTTCTAAACCTTTGAAACATTGGTGCAAGCAGGTTCAGCTCTGAATATCTTTGTCATCTTTAAAAGCTTTTGCAGTGTAATTTTTGCAGTTTTTTAAAGTGCTACTGCCTTTAAAAATTAACAGAATACCCCTAATTTTTCCAAACTTCACATCAACTTAGTGAGTATTTCATTAATTACTGTGAGGAACAAACCACAGTCCTCCTCCCCTTGCTTACATAACCTTAAACAAGGATTTTTAGAGGCTTTTTGGGGACTGGCTATGCCTGACTTCTCCAAAACAATACTTTCCTCTTGCACATTCATCTCTGGATGTCAGCTGGGGAAGTTACCAGGCAAACTGCTTTGATAAGTTCTAACAGTGGGAAAGAATGAGGCTTTAGAGGTTTCTAATGCTCGTGAAAACAATGTAAGAGCAAATTATTTTTATTATCTGCGAATTCTGGAAGCTGTCTGGGGACTGAAGGAACTAAAATGTGTTTTCTTTAATGGCATTGTTGGTCCTTATCCAACAGTGAACCTTACGAAAGCAGGGTGGTCACATCAGCGAGCTGACAACCACCCAGCTTCCAAATTCCAGTTCCTTGGGAATGCAAAAACCTGGAAGTTCCAAAACAAGGACAAACTTTTACCTGGTAACAGGAAAGAATGTTAAGGAATTCTTAATACAACACATTTTCATGGATACACAGCAAGCACAGAATGTTCTTCTGTGACTGTTGTTTTGGAAAAATCATGGAAAGCAATTGCCAGTGCTTATAAGGTTTAATAAACATGTAATGAAAATAAAACATTCGGTTTTTAACAATCTGAATGTTTAAATTTTCTGAAGGTAAATTGATGCACTTAACTATCAGAAATAATTTGTGTGTTCTCAGGGAGTTTGTTTTAACGAGGAGCATTGGGCGCTTCCCACTCCGACCCCATCACGGAGTTTGGGATTTGCACTGTGCCCCTCTGCATCCCTCCCTTGTCTGCCCTCACCCCTCTGGTGCTGGAACTTGAGGGCTTATCTCCTTGCAAACAGCCCTCCCCAAAGAGCTCCTTCATCAGGTGCTTCTTCCTCTCAGCAAGCGTCAGGTGGCTGCAGCCCTGCGCTCCAGAGGCCCTGTCCTGCCAGGCCAGGGGGATTTGCCCAAAAGAAGGCTCATAGGCCCCAAAGGAAATTTTCCCTCTGGACACAGCGGTGTCCCGGCAGCTCTGGCCCGCCTGTGTCTGGCTGCACAGGCTGCCTGCTTTGGATTTGGTACCTGATGTGTGAAGCCCCTGATGCAAATTCTCAACGGCTTCTGAGGAGATGTATTTATTTTTCAGCCTGGCAGGGTCTTTGTTTGGAATTGCACCTTCACTCCTGGCTTTCTTCTTTTGCTGCTCAGCTGGTTTTTTCTCTTCTTTTTCAACTTCTTCCACTGCATCTCCCTCTTGATCGTTCTCTTTTCCTCTGTCACTTGGAGGATTTTGTTCAGTTTTCATCAGAATTTTCAACTCCTGTTTGAGAAACGCTGTCTCTTTTTCCATTTCTTTCAGAAATTCTGAACAAGCACGTTCTTCCATCAGTAGTTTGCCCCCTGAAATATTGTGGGGTTTAAGAACATGAAGAGTTATGAAGCTTTAAAGAGAGCAAGTATCACATCCTTATTTCACTTTCTCAGTTATTATTGATGGTACTTCAAATACTATTTATAATAAATACAACAGGGTGGGGCAAGATTTAAGCAAGATCATTCTGCACTGAATCCAGGTTAATATCCTTATTTTTACTTTTTTCATGATGTTGATTGAATTAAATGAATTTAGCTGCAATTATAATCAGTGATGGCTAAATACAGTGCCAGAAAGGTCATGTACAATGCAACAGAGAAATCAGGTGAGATCTGAACCCTAATCGTCATTTTCTGATTTTTAAGTGGAACTTAGAGATATTAATGATCTCCTTTCCCTTAATTCACAACAGAGTTGCTTGTGTGGAGCAGAATATACAGCAACTCTCTCGCCTGGAAATGAGGGGGCTCCACTTTTCAGTAGGAAAAGGAATGTGTGTACAGTAATGCCATTTATCTGTGCAGGGGACGACTTGTAATGGGTCCTGTGCTCTGCAGAGACTCACAGAACACCCCCAGAATGACACACAATCCAAGCTTAGAGGAGAAATAAGAAGTTGCAGGAACTAAAAAAGCCAAGTAGGGCTTCAATAAAAGTCTAATATCAATGAGAGAAACTCAGATTTCACAGATTTTTCAGAGGTTCACAGGGAGTGTCTGAAGACTTGTGTTTTCTGTCAGTTTTAAAAGGGCATTTCAAAGACCAATGATGACTTTGGTTATCTGGGGGGCTCTGGAAAGGCTGGAGGCTGAAAAGGCAGAGTACAAACCTCAGGAGTTAACACATCCCAGCTGCCAGGCTCCAGGAAGTGACCTGGCGTCACCTGTTTCACCTGGGTAAATGTGTGACCTGGAGGCCTCCTGCCTTTTGTGACATATTTAGAATGATGGCACTCAGACCTCTGCTCTTCCTACAAGTCTTAATGGAAAAATCAGGAATATTTCCAGAAAGAAAAACTTGGATAAGGGAACAGCACTGGCTTTTTCTTTCTTCTGTTCTATAGAATTTCTTCAGAATAAAGATGTTTACAGATGAGTCCCTTGCATGTAACTTTTCCATGAGAACACAGTGGCTGAGATTTACATAAAATCTCTTTACAGGGATCACTGTGATGAGGAGATGCTCCCAGCCCTTGCAGTCCTTTTCCTTTCCCAGCCATGGAAAAACATGTTCACACCAGCTGTGATGAAGATTCTCAGCTATCCCTCTGAGATCAGTGTTTGATTAGTGTGGATTAACAACTCTTTAATTATCCTGCTACAGACAGAACACTGAATTTTTACCAGCCTGACCAGGAAGTGCTTTGGGAAGAACAGCAGGATGGAGATGCCACATCCTGCAAAGCAGCTCTGCTGTCAGTGCAGCACCACCAGCAGCTGTGTTTTCCAACCCAAATGGTTCTGTGACTTCAGTGACACTTCATACATCATTTGGAACTAGTTCCTGTCAGCCAGGTGCCACTTAATGGCTGTCAGACCACATAAATTACCAGGACTTCTGGTAATTTGCGAAGATCAGGTGAGTTTCTGAGAGAAACGTTGAACATACCTCTGTGTGTCCTGTCAGAAGTTTCTGGCGTTGGTATTTTCTTGGTTGCTTGCTTTTCTTTGGTACACTGGGCATCTTCCTTTGCTTTACCTTCTCCACCCTTATCTTCTGAAGGTTTTTTCTCCTAAAATTGGCAATTAAAGATAAAATTAATGAGGCAATGCTTGTTTAGTGACTTTTAAAAGAACATAATCAGTGCAATACTTATAAAAAGATTAGGAATTTCTATTGCTGTTACATTCTTATTTTGCATCATAGCATCTTTTCTGTACTTTTCTTTATACCCATGCGAAATCCACATCCAAGATGATGGATCAGGCTATTCAGGCATATTACTGCAACTTAGGGAATGAGATACACCTTGGCTGAGAGTTTAAACGGGGGATTGGATTTGGATCCAGATCTTTCCCACCTTTTTTAGCTGGATTGGATTTTTTTCTGTTTCCTGGTGCTGAGACAGCAGCAGTTCTCCAAAACTCTCTTTATCTACTTGTACTGATCTGTCTACTCTCAGACCTGTTGAATAGGACAAGCATTAGCAATACAGTAATTTCTGGAATTAGGTTGTTGATATAAATAAAAGATATCTCTGACAACTGGCAATACTGGTATGTGACCAAGAATTTAAACTTTTTTTTTTTATGCATATCTTAATGCCCTTGAATAAAAGAAATAATTTTTTCTGCCCAATCTATAAAGGCTTAAACGGGAACACAAGCAGCTACCTGGACTTCTGAGCCTTTTCATCTGTACACCACTACATCCTAAACATACTTACATGCATAAATATATATAAAAATATACCACAAAGTCCTGTTCAGACAGAATATGTAGAGTCAGACAAGTGTGTCTATGCCCCAGAGCCCACATGGGCTCAATTTTTGGTTCCATTCTAGTGTAAATTTGAGAGGTCTGCTATGATGCCTCAGAGTTCAGTTTCCTAAATGTGGATCTTTATGGAAACCAGCTCATCATTGGAAATGTTTAACGCTGTTTGAAATATCAGTGGTCTTTGGAAGAGATTCCAAGGGAGCGACTGAATGAGATGTTTAAAGAAATAGCTGGATATGAGATGGAGAAGATTAGTATATTGTTCCTTTACTGTATTTTCGGAATAATTTTGACACGAGCACAGCAGCTGAGAAAGTTGCTACAACCACAACAGCAAAACCGGGATCTTAAGGGCCACATTGGCCGTTATTCCCAGTTTTGAGCTCAGAAATCAAAGGATAAAATGCATAAAAATGGTGCCCTCCCGGTGTTCGCAGTCGGGCGGTGAAACGGACGCTGGTGACCAGTCTGGGATGGCTCTGATGATGCTGGGCGTGTTGGCTCTCCCAGTTGCTCCCGGAGTTTTTCCAGCCGGGAACAGCGAGGCGTTCCCCGGGATCGGGACTAGGGGGCGCTGCACCCCCAGGTGAGCCGCCGCTGCCACCTGCCCGCGCCCCGCTCCCAGCCCGAGCTCCTGGAATCCACGGCTCCATCCCATAAAACCATCTCGGCTACGTGCACAGAGCTTTCTGACCGCCCAAGGAAGCCTCCCTGTAGCCATTTATCAGCAGTGTTAAAAAACCCAGCTCCGAATTTCGGGTTTTGTTTCCTGCTGGCTAAAAAAACTTTTGTGGATGTTGACTAGAAAATAATGACCTGAAAAACCAACTCTTTAGAAATCTGCTAAAGGAAAATTCAAGTCTAGAGTGAAAAGGAAAACAAATTGTCAGCAATTCCAGCTCTGGGTTTCCAAATTCATTAACTGGCAGAGAATGAAACCTTTTTCTAAAAATTCCGGAGGATCAGGCAACTTTGCTTGGAAGTTTTCATTACAAAATATCATCTCTCTCCAGCTAAGCTCCCTTATCTTGCTTAAAGGAAAGAAGAATTTAAATAATAACAGTGATTTAAGTACCATAATTGAATAGCAATATTGCACAAGGCCACAGATTAGTAATATTAAAAAAAAAATGGTAGTTATGTGGCGTAACTAAAACAGGAATTCAGGGTTTCATAAAAAAAAAACCCCATGTCTGACTTGGGATGAGAACCAAGAATATGTTTTTTTCTTAATTTTCCACCTTGAACTACCAATCTTTTCCCTGTAGTTCACTGGTGATTAAGGCAGAGTTAATGGGTTTGCAAAGGCAATGAAGAGGAAAGAAATAAGTGAGTGTGAAAAGACTTTGTACTGCCGCCATCATTTGAAGAATTCTGTGGGCAGCATTTCCAGCAGACAGGTTTGCTAAGTGCTCTTTGGTACCCTTATGAAGGAAGTCCTGATTTCTGCTTCAGTTTAGGAGCAGGAATATCTGATCAGTGTTTTAAAGAGGCGCTTCAGCCAGGGAAGTCCATGTTCAGATCATTCAATCCCAAATTCTGGGCGTAGTTGAGGCAGACTGGGGCATCTCAAAGAGAGCTGGTTGGCTTTAATCCACTGAATCCCACTCCAGGCAGCTGCCCTTGGAATGTGGGATAGCCAAGGCTGCACGTAATAGATATTTCTCCCCAAAATCTATCTGAGCATCCATGTGAAAGAAATACTCTTTACTAAAGAGCTCTTTCTTCCTTGGTAGAACTTAATTTATATTGTTCTTTTCTATCATTCCAGCCTTTAACCTTCCTAAACCTTTTCAACCCATACAAAAGCACTACTTTGGCATTTAATTTGGAATATACCTCCCAGTTCTAAAACAGTGGAAGTGTTCTTTAACTAAACAAAAAGGAAGATGATTACAGACGTACTTTGGTCATTAGGTATCCAATCACTTCTTTCCCTCAGGTTTTTTGGCATCCGATTTGCATAAATATTCTTTATGTAAAGTTGCCGATCCTTTTCCTAAGAAGAAATAAACACAATTAAGCTTCTAAAATGCAACAAAAATTACTTTTCACCAACTTAATTTTCCCATGCTGGGTGAAACCCATCAGGGATTTCACCTTTTGCCAGGCCAATGTGGTGGCTTTGTCATCTACATTTTTCCAGACTAAATATTTTTTGCCTTTACTTCCTCCTTTTTGTTGATTTTTTTTTTTAATTCATTTACTCAGTGCCCTTGTCATGTGCTCAGTTCTTCCACAAGCTGTTGCTCTGGTGGTGACATAAACTCCAGAGGCACATTTTGATATTTATTTAGCAAGATTCCTCTTTCCTTAAGGAAATCTTCCTTAAACACAGAAGACAAATCTCAGTAACACTCTCACCACACCAGTTTTCAGTGGGAAAAAAGAGGAGCTTCATTTACTTGGAAAAATTACAAGTTATCCTGGAAGTGGAATGGCCTGAAATAAGACAGGTGCCTAAGACTATGAATTTGTAAGGATAAATTGTGTTCTGGCACAGAAATAAGGTTAATAAGCATGTCTGTCTTCTTTGTGGCAAATCGATAGAAGATTTTGTGTATCTAAATAGAAAATTCAGAGACCTGGAAACACAGAAAACTGCGTGGAAAAGAGATGAAATAGAACTATTTTAGAGAAGTGTTAAGGTGAGAACTCTACTTTAGAATCATTTGCATTTTGGGACAGTTTTATATTTGTGTTCTGAGGTTATAATTGTTCCCATCTCCCAGTCCTGCACATCCAGGAGGAGAGCAGACTCTGACAGGGAAATAGCACTGCCAAGCACCAGGAGGAAACTTCTGCACCTGATACACAGGGAAGAGGGATAAATAACACCCCTGTGCAGAAATCTAAACCTCCATGAATCCTCAGAAATTGCCTGTCCTGCCCTTCACAATATCTGGGAAGACTCCCCTTAATGTCTTTCACAGACATTTGATTCCGTTTAGGAAGAGAAAACTCCCCAGTGGGATCACCTTGACACAGAAATACATTAATAAGTGTATTTTAACTGTGTTACAAACACAATTATGAGAAAGCCACAAGGGATTCCAGGTTTTCTGGAATATGTACTGGTTTTATTCGTTACAACTCACATGACATCCCATTCCTGGCAGTTTTGGTTTCATTTCCTTTTAGTTTTCCTGTATGTTTGATTTACAAGCATTACAGAAAGTGCTGAACTGGATCTATTCATCCCAAAAACGTTTGTCTAAAAACCAAACTGGAAATTGAGCAAACTCTTGAAACATTTCCATGAGTCTTTTTGTTAAACTCTAGTTTTGCAGGTTGCAATATTTGGCTCATTTTGATTTGTTTCTGTGAGGGAGCTCATTTAAAGTGAGTAGATGAATGTATTTGACCGAGATGTAGCAAAATGGTAACGCATTGGTGTGGATTTTGGTTCAATTTCTGATGCATTAATCTCTGTTTCAATTCATTATTGAACTATTTCTATCAAATAAACCCTACAGCAATGCCAGAATTTGACATTTTTTGGCTTTTTTAGTGATATAGACTCAAGCAGGAAACCAAATTCCATTAGTAAATACTGTAAAAGAAGCAAAAGGAATAGGTAACATTAAATACTTGAATTTTCTTGTAGAAACAGAAACCTGGATAAAATCTGGAGTACCTTAATTTTTTGGTGAACAATGTGAATTTCCATTAGCAAGTTCTTTGTGATCATCCCAGCTTCCAGGAGTTTTTTACTCTCACTTGCCAGCTGACGACTAAAGGTGCTGTTGTTCAGCTTCAGCTGCATTTCCAGACTCTTAAAAAAAAGTGACAGATTTTACCATACGGATGGACTCAGTGTGACAGTTGAAAAATTTCAGTTCTTGACAGATGTAAAATGTAAGTGTGCCAATACAAGGAAATATAAGCTAATAATTATATGTAATAACAGTTATTATCTTCTAATTATAACAACATAAATAATATTATAAATTATATTGTAAACAATACATGAAATTATAATGAAGTATCTGAAAAATTGCTTTCTAAATAAGAAAAAAATAATTTCAAACCTAATTTCACTAAACAAAGGAAAAGGTTTTCTCATTCAATCATAAAAAATACATTACCTTTCTGATGGATTAATAATTACAACCATCTTTGAGAAATGTTAAGGCTTTCTATTCACAGACACCTATGAACTGTGGCAGAATAAGGAGGCTTAGAGTAAATGAAAACTTGGTAATTTATTGGGTTATTTATCTTCAGAGCCCAGTGCTATGCACTGGAATTCCAGATCCTAAAACTGTAGAGTGGACACCCAACCCCGTGTGCTATTTACAGCTGCTCATTAGGACTCCTGGAAACAGGAAGTTTTTAAAAGAGGGTCTGAATTCAGCTCTTCATATCTACAGTTACTCTTAGGATTTCCTGGCTCTTTATTTAATTCTATGCCTAACAGACCCCATACAAAAGAGAAATTAATTCCTGGAGGACCATGGAAATTTGACTCTTCCGGTTTTGTATTAAAAACTGTGTTCCTGTCTTTTTTGTGCCAGGGTCAGTGGGAGTAAAGAAACATGAGCTATTAAAAGGAGGTGAATTACCTCCTCTTAAACTTCCTTACACTTGGGAAAGCACTGGATTAAACAGCATCCAGTGTTACAGGATTATATCAGAACCATTAATGTGATAAGCAGCCAAAAATTTTCACTATTCCTGCACCAAAACCTCTCCTGCTCAATGATCCTTGTGATTCCCTCCCAATTTAGGATATTCTACTGTTGGAGTGCACTAGGTGGTGGTGGAGAGATGGGCCCTGAGGATCAGAGAGAGGGCCTCTTTCCCGGGCCCGGAGGTGACCCTGGGAGTGCATCCAGGTCACCGGGGATGGACTGAGAGAGGATTGTGTGTTTATGGACAGACTGGGCCTAGGAGAAGTGAAGTCCTTGCCCATGCGTCATTACTGCAAAATGGTGCCCCGTGTGAGGACTTCGCACATAAGATGGAGAAAGGCAAAGACGTTTATTGCGCAGAATTTATTAGAATTTATTTAGAATTCCCTAAATCCCAGCACCCAACAGGATATCACATCCTATAAACAGCAAAGATGTTCACCACAGTGTCCCCCAATCACCTGGGGTATTGCACAGATTTTACCTATGATGGTAATAGGCAAACAATGCCCTGTAAGGCCACAAACTCCAATGAACACTTCTCACAGGCCCAGTCTGTCCATAAACACACAATCCTCTCTCAGTCCATCCCCGGTGACCTGGATGCACTCCCAGGGTCACCTCCGGGCCCAGGACAGAGCACCTCTCTCTGATCCTCAGGGCCTATCTCTCCACCACCACCTAGTGCACTCCAACGTTCTATGACCCTATATTCCACAAATACAATTCTTTGCAGGCATTACCTGTATCCTCTCATCCTTTGCTTCCAATATTTCGTTAAGGACCGACAACCTGTGATTAAGGTCCTCCCTCTCTGCAAGAGCTTTGTCTTCTGACAGCACAAGCAAGGTCTTCAAATCACCTTTAGTTTTCCTCAGCTCCGCTTCAACTTTTTTGAGCTCCCTGGCTGTGTTTTTCTCGGCCTCCTGAGATGTCTTCAAGAGTTCCCTTAGATCCTTCGTCTCGTTTCGATGCCCTGCTAGCAGCTCCTGCAAGTGGCTCTCTGCGTTGTTGTACCTGTCTATGGCCTTGGCATGCCGGCGGTTGAAATCTTTCAAAGCCTTGTTCTCTAAGCTCGACACCTCGATTTTTCTTTGCAAGTCAAATACTTCGTTCTTCAGCTCTTTGATTTTGTGGAGCCTGGCTGACGATATTCGCTGGGCCGTGGCGTTTTTGTCCTGGTAAACCACCCCGCTCTGCAGGGTTAGAAATGAGGAGTTCAAGTATGGGGTTTTTGCAGCTGGCCATTTCTTTCCTCCTGCATTGCGAGCAGAGCAAATGGGCATTGATACACAGAAATAACTTGAGACAAGTCAATCCCTGTGTGCCTCTTCTGCTCACATAAACTCCTACTGCTACTTAACTACTACTCCTGAACGGTTTACCCAACTACATAATTGTGGTTTCTCTACAAAATGCCCCAAAACTCTGATGTTCAACGAGCAGCCTGGTCTAGGGGAAGGTTCCCTGCCCATGGCAGGGGGTTGGAACAAGATGATCTTTAAGGTCCCTTCCAACCCAAACCATTCTAGGACTGTGTGATTCAAATAATTCACAGATAAATGCACTAAATATTTTATATCTCTGTGTATTTCTGTGGCTGCAGCAGACCACAGCTAGCAGCCAATGGAAATAAATCAACGGAAATCAATTTTCAATCTGTGGAAATAAGTTTTCTCCCTGTAAATCATGCACTTTACTAACACAGCCACAATCTGAGGAACCAAATTCAACCCCTCAGGATCTACACCTTGAATAGGTGCATGGCAAGAAAACCTCAAACAACAGAGTAATCTACAGGTCTGCAAGGACTCAAAAACCAACATGACCCCAACAGCACATGGTTAAAATCCCTGCAGCCAGGATTTCTAACCAGTTTTCTACAACTTTCCAGTCAGCTTTGAATTAAACTACATTTTTAAATCTTAAAAGCTCCTTGCATAGAGCAGGTGTGATGTTGTGTGCATGGTTTTTAATAGCAATTGGAAGAAATATATTCATGGGCTACTTCTCAGAGTATTGATTCCATTTCCCTCTCCTTATCGCTAGGATTTTGGGTGAATTACTCTCATTTTCTTTTCCTGAAGCAGAATTAGAATTTAAAAACAGTCAAGACTGTAAATCTGAGCGTGTTCCCCTCTTTCAGGCATGTATTCAATTTCACTAGAGCTCTCATGGCATTTCAGGCAGTATTTTGCTAAAAAATTTATTATAATTTATAGATCATCTCATATTTTACGGATAAAAGAGGAGAGGTCCTGACTTAAAAAAACACCAGAATAAAAGGACAGATCTTTCCAAGAATTTCTGTTGGATCCAATGTTTTCCGTGACACAATTCCACTGCAGGAAAACTACAGTAAGACTACAAATATTGTCACACAAGTATTTACAAAATTACATTATCTTACTATTTCATTTTGCCAGAATGGACTGAGAGCATGGAAAAGAAAAGGGCAAATACTTTCCTGCAAAAGCTGTCAGAAGTACTGTAAAATGTATTTCATTTCCAGTCGTCACGGACAAGCAAAAATAAACACGTCATCCAAATGATATATAACATCTACAAATATATACAATAAATTATCCACCACAGGTGGAGGTCAATAATGATGTTTTGCTAACTAGATTTAAAAAATGTCACTATTTTTTCTGGTCTGCTAGTTTCATGCCAGTATAGCTTCTTGATAGCAGCATATAATAACAGAGATTATAACAGAGACAATCAGTGGCTCTTCCCTTGGTTTTTTTTTGGATTGATTTCCATCTTGTAGATTTGGTGAAATTTTGAAGCTCAGCAGGAAAAAGGTTGCTGGTTTTCCACTCATTTTTTTGATGTGGATTTAAGAAAGAATGGGTCTAGATGTGAGAAGATGCAGATATGGAGGGATTCCTCACTGTTAACAGTGACATGGATTCAATGTACATTTACATATTTGTCCTGTATGCTCATTCCACTGAGGCACGGACTTCATTTCACATGATACACCATGACCAAGCTGGCCACAAAATGGCTGTTTTCTGGTCAAAACTGACACTTCTGTGCATGATTTTTAACCATTTTCCTCATGAAAGGCTTTTTCAGACTCGCCCGGTGATGCATGGTCAGAAATCAAAATGTGGCAGAGCCATTTTCAGGTCCTTGGGCTAAAGCTGAGGAATGAGGATTGCCAAGGGGCTCCCACATCCCAGGTGATTTATCCCCTTGGATCACTGAGTATTGTGGGATAACACAGTAGGGAATCTCTCTCTCCCTTCCCTTCCCTTCCCTTCCCTTCCCTTCCCTTCCCTTCCCTTC
>VZTI01000688.1:310111-338957 GCA_013397865.1 Struthidea cinerea | reverse complement strand
TTTTTTTTTTTTTTTTTTTTGCCGAGTATTCTGAACCTCTTCTTACACCTTGTGCCCTGGAATTTCCCTGGTGATGCAAAAAGGAGGAGAAAATGCAACAATAGGTTCTGAGTACATCGAGTCAGCCAAATCACCCTCCTCAGTGCCCGGCAGTGTCCTGACACACATTTATGTCAGGAAAGTCCCTGAGCCCTGCAGTGTAAGTGATGATCTGCATTCTTTAAAGCTGAGAGCGTTTGTAACCATGGCTTATTTCAGTATGATCTCTGCCACAATTACTGCTGCATCTATACTCCCCTTGCTTTCCCCTTCACCTGTTGTGATCTGAAATTTCCAGCTACAACTCCAAAGCCTTGTTGTGGTCAGGGAAAGCTCCTTCCTGCAGGACGTAGCTGGGACGGTGCCCATGCAACCCGACAGATTTCAAATTGCCCCCAGCACAAAGCTGCCAACTCCCCGTCCCTTCTCCCTTCTCAGTTGTCCCTTCCCCCTCTCCCGAATATTTCTCCAGCCCTGTCTCATTGGTGCACTACTCTCCCTTGCCTTTTTTGGGCTGCCACCCTGTCAATCTAATGCAATAAGGCCAGGGGCAGGTGCAAACCCCTTGCTATGGCTCCTCTTACTGACCAATCCTCGTCCCAAAATACCCAAGAGCCAATGGAGTGGGAAAACCCGGAACCCCGAGGAGAGGGAGAGGGCAAAGCTGCCGGATTGCAGGGGGGAGGGGGCATCCATTTAGGACCCGGCTTAGCCCAGGAGCTGCGGAACATTTGGATTCCTCCTGGGATCGTGGTGACTTGCGGATAGCAGGGCTGCTCTGCTGATTCACTTCCATCACTGTCAGCATGGTGATCAAAGTCTTTGTCGCCACATCTTCGGGGTCCACAGCGGTAGGTGGCTCATTTAACTTCCTCCTCTTACTGCCGGGATCAGGGTGGGGAATTCGCCTAGGAGATGCCAGGAAACAGCCGGCACGTGACAAAAAAACCCACTGTAATTCTTAGCAGGAATAAAGCTTCGTTTTATTCTGCCCTAACCACCTTATTCTTGAAAGCTGCTCAAGATGTAGAGGATTCCTGTCAGTGCAGGCTGGCTTGCCTGCGAGCTTTTAGCACAGTTCTAACATTTGCATCTAAATTATCTGTCATTTCATAGATTTACTGCTGTTTGGGAAAGTATCTGCAATATATATACACTGAAGAAGGAAGCAGTGGGTATTGTATTTGTGCAAGAGCAAAGGTAGACTGAAAATAAAGTGTTTGTCTTTAAAAGAGACTTTAGGACACAGCTCCTGTGGCAGGGGAACTCTGTCTAAGAAAGAGCCTGGAGCTGGATAAAGTTAGGCAGAAAAACTTCTTTCCCAAGCCCCTTCCTTTTCCTGAGTTTTGGGAGGTTTTTTGTTCGCTTGGTGTTTTCTTTTTTTTTTTTTTTTGGTTGGTTTTTGTTTTTGGTGTGTGTCTGCTGAAATGCTATACTGATGATTTTCAGCATTGAGAGCTACTGCTGTAGCTGTCAGCGGAGAGTATCCGCCGAAGGGAAGGGCATGTGAATAGTAGGGAGGCTGGAAGTCCGTGGGAGGTGGGAACCGGGAAAGGACTGTTTCCTTTTATATCCAGTTCCCAGATGAGCTCAGATTTCAGTTTTCCTTTGGCACTCCCTCCCTCCCGGTGACACGGCTAAACAAACTGGCTGGTGCTTGCACAGAGCTGTAACTGCATCTCCATCTCCCTGACACCAGCTGCATTTCTTTAAGAAGCTTCCAGAGTGGAAAAGCTCCAAAAAACACTCCCTGTTCATGGGATCATCATCTCTAGGGAATGAACCGGGGGTCGTTCACTAAAGTTCCATTGGAATACTGCTGAGGAAGTTTGCAGTTCTCTCTCCCAGCCTGTTCCTAAGCCTGACACTCTAAAATTGCTATTGACATTTAGCATTCCTTTTTTTAAAATAATAAACCTCAGATACAAGGGGAGAAAAAAAAAAAAAAGAAAAAAAAGAGGAAGTTGGGAAGTTCAGGTTTGGTGATTTGTAATTTGTAATAAAGCATTTACTGCTCGAGTAGCTTTATAAATTGCCATGTGCTGTGCATGGGCACTCTTCTTGCTCCTGTTCAGGCTGTTTGGATCTGAAGACTCCAAAAGAAAATTACAGAACCTTCATGCAGCAATATTCCTCTGTGTTTGCTCCTTTCTGGTGTGCTGGGTGTGTGTGCAGCTGTAGCAATCTCAGCATGTGTTCAGATTGCTGATTCTGAATTGCAATGCCAAGTAGACCCAGTGTTCAGCTGGAGTAGTTTTCCACATTTTCTGGTGAACATGGATGGAAGGTATCCTTTCAATGAACCTTTAATGAGTTCTGGTATGTATAAAGTAAAATTGACCCACGCAGGGAGTTAGCACAAACCTCAATATATCAATAAATCCTAAATACAAATTTTGTGTCAAGTGTGTACAGCTTTTCCTGAGGAGAATTAATTTAATCCCTGAACAGTTTAAATTGGACGTTTAAATTGTCCTATTAGCACTGGTGATCTCTTCAAATTTGGTGGCTGATCTCCATCAAATGCATGTTGTAGATTTTGAATTTCAATATAAAATGGGCCCAGCCTCTGGTGTAAACCAGCAGAGGATCACTGGCAAAGAATGAAAACCATCTCTATTTTATGTCATGGTCACCCTACTCACTGCAAGTGGTTTTCATGTTAATAAATACTTTGTGCAAGTGAATGCAGTGAACCCAGTGACATTCTGGTGCTCTGGATCAGATGCTGGAATGTTGTAATTCACTGTGGCTCTGGAGCAAATCTGCTGTCTGTAATTTTCCCCTCGATGCTTCAGAAATTTATTGCAAATATCTTCATCTTTATTATCTTTCTGTTCCAGACTTAGCTGATATTGAACTATTCATTAAGGCAGGCAGAAGTGGAGACACTTATTTAGAGCACTAAAAAGCACTAAATTCTTGGCTTGGAGCAAGCAATAAAAAAGTAAAATGTTTTTGTTGCTAGTCACAGAAGTGTTTAGGATTTGGTAATATCCTGCAAGATTCTAAATTGTGGGAGAAAGAGGATTCATGTCTTACACAGAGCAAGTCTTATGGTCTTGCTTCCTGCTGCTCATGGCTATGACACCTCTAAAATCCTTTTAATTCCTGTGTTTTTGGTGATGTTTTTTGAACTTGCTCCCCTTCAAATCGGCATCAAAAGCAGCATAACCAGCAGGTCAAAGGAGGGGATTGTGCCCCTGTGCCCCTGTGCTCAGGTGAGACCCCACCTGCAGAGCTGCCCCAGCCCTGGGGCCCAGCACAGGGAGGACGTGGAGCTGCTGGAGAGAGGCCAGAGGAGGCACCAGGATGAGCAGAGGGATGGAGCAGCTCTGCTGGGAGGAAAGGCTGGGAGAGCTGGGATTGTTCAGCCTGGAGAGGAGAAGCTTTGGGGTGACCTCAGTGTGGCCTTGCAGGGCCTGAAGGAGCTGCAGGAAACATGGAGAGAGACAATTCCCAAGGGCTGGAGGGACTGGAAATGGGGGAATGGCTTCAAACTAAAGGAGGGCAGGGTTAGATTGGATATTGGGAAGGCATTCTTTATTGTAAGGGTGGGGAGGCCCTGGCACAGGTTGCCCAGAGAAGCTGTGGCAGCTGGAAGTGTCCAAGGCCAGAATCACGAATGGTTTGGGTTGGAAGGGACCTTAAAGATCTTCTTGTTCCAACCCCACTGCCATGGGCAGGGACACCTTTCACTGGACCAGGTTGCTCAGAACCTCATCCAACCTGGCTTTGAGCACTTCCAGGGATGGGGAGTCCACAACTTCTCTGGGCAGCTCTTACACTCTAGCTAGATTATATTTCTTTACAATTTTTTTTCTTGTTTTAAGAGACTGGTAGCTAGGGATGGTGCAACTCAAGCTTTGCTGAAAGAAAAAATGGCATTGCCAAAATAATGTCCTGCTCATCACCGCTTTCCAAGTAATCTACGCCCAAGTGATTTGAATTCTCCCCATGCCACTGGACACAAGTGAGGGCACAAACAAGCTCCTGCAGTCTCATCCATTCTGGGAAAGCCTTTGCATGTCCTCTGTGTTGTTACATCCCTAAATTTCCCGCTGTGAGTGCTGCTTCCTGGGGAGATTCTTTGGGTTGCCCACTTAGTGCCACCCACAGCAAAGGTTTGCTTTGTGGTTTCACACTCGGTTATGTCCCAAGCCTTTTGCTCTGCCTAAACCCCAGTAATGGTGAGCCTTAAGACACAACACATCTTCTGCTCTGTTTATGGTCTTTGTCATAGTAAGAAGCTCCTTGCCTTTTCTTAAGCAGCATAATTCCATGTAACTTTACTTTTTTTACCTCAGCATTAATTTTTTCACACAATTTTTTGCCTGATTTTTGCTTTCAGGCCTGGTGCTGCCTGAGCCTCGGGTGTATTATGAACCTCAAGCTGCAGAGAAATTGTTAAGCCAGGTTTAAAAGTTACAGCTTTTATAACCAGGGGAGCCCAGGATCTCTGGCTCCGTTTACGTTATCTCCTCAGAGGCACCGTCTGTCTGGAGCAGCAGCTATTCCCGGAGCCCTATCTCCTGCAGTGCCTGTGTCCAAAGGGACAGGCTGACGCTGGAATTGCAGCTGACAGCACTTGAGTGCCCTGGCTGTCAGAGCATGTGATGTTACTCCTGGTGCTGGCTTGTGCAGATTTTATTAACCATTTAAACAAACATTATCCTGCCACTTTCTCCAGTGAAATGTCTCTTGGGCAATCCTTTCTCCTGCCTGAATGTGTCCTGCAAATAACTCTGCAACTAAATAGCCAGTAATGAAATTATCTCTGTCTAAAAAGGGAAAATAAGAATAGAAGAAAGCAGCACCTTTGAGCTCTGTCGACTGCATGGCTTTTGACCACTTTGGATTAGTGTGTCCATTCAAAGTGATGTACTTTTTTTAGCTCTAAACCTCTGTTGTTGTCATAAAAATGTACGGCATTTTATGTTTTTTACTTTTTATAAGCAAGCATATGTATAGATAGATGCTTCTTTATTTTCACAAGGAAAATAAATTTTATCCTTACTCATGAGAATTCATCCTTCCCGGATAATAGGCTATCACTCTACTTCAGCTCTTCTGTTTTATTAGATTATGGAAATTTGTAGTCCCTGATTTACTTCTCATCTCATTGCCTGTCCCTCTGATTTACACTAGCTCGGTGTCACTTTAATTTCAGGTGTTCAGATGTCTAACATACGGAGAACATGGTTTCAAATCATAAGATAGAAGAATTTCCTTGATGCCTCATTCTAGCTATGTCTGGTGGCAAGTTCTTGAAAAGCTGTTTAGGAGTAGCATTCCTTTAGTAGGGAAGTATAGTGAGTGTTACATGTGCAGAGTAGAGGGATGGGTTATCAGCTCAATGCCTGCATCCTAGGCCTGTACAGAGCCAGAATCAAAGGGAATATGTGCCATGAGTGAATTTTAGGTGTCACAGAAGCTGTGTGTAACAAGCTTTATTTGTGTGTAACATGTTCTTCGCAGTCCAGCTGGAACATCATTCCGTAATGGGGGAAGTATTTAAGCGCAGGAGTTCGGCTGTGCTGGATTTTCTTGAGCCTTCATTCATATTTATGTATTATATCTCAAGGAGCAATGGCCATAAACCAAAACACAAAAGGTTCCACCTCTGCTTGAGGAAGAACTTCTTTACACTGAGGGTGGCAGAGCACTGGGACAGCTGCCCAGGGAGGGCATGGAGTGTCCATCTCTGGAGACATTCCAAACCCACGCAGACACTTTCCTGTGCCACCTGCTCCAGGTGACCCTGCCTTGGCAGGGGGCTTGGACTGGAGGATCCCTTCCAATCCCAACTATTCTTTGATTCTGATTCTGTGAAATTTATTTATGCCTAACATTAAAGAACAGAGACAGAGAGAAACGTGGCTCACAGGAAGCTGAATGTCACGTGTGATTGGTGGGAAGGAGGCTGTTCCATGCTGAGGAAAATATGTACGTTTTCAGACCTTTACTGACTTCAGGCAGGATCACCTTAGGTATCTATACACCACATTCCCAGATCTGGGAACACAGTAGGAGGCTTCCTGCTGAGCCTCATTTCTTAGCTGGAGTTTTCACTGCATCCAGGGAGGAAAGAAAGAAGCTGGGGCGTGGGTGTATGGTGGGAGGGATGTAGTGGCAGCACTCTGGGTGCTGACGGAAAGTGTTGAATCTCAGCTCCAAAAAGTTTGAGGGCTACTGGAGAAGTAAATTCAGCTTTGGGAACTTCCAACTTTCAGAAGGAATTTCTTCACAGGAAGGGTTGTTAAGAATTGGAAGGGGCTGCCCAGGGAGGTTTGGAGTTCCCAGCCCTGGAAGCGTCCAAGGAACAACTGGACGTGGCACTCAGTGCTCTGGTCTAGGTGACAAAATGGGGTTTGACCAAAGGTTGGACTCGATGGTCTTGGAGTCTTTTCAAACCTAAAAGATTCTGTGAACTCGACAAACTTGCCTGAGTTCTTGTAATAGCAGTTGCTTTTAGAAAACCATTTTCTTCTTAAAGAAGGAATGTTGTTTTCCCTCTTTCCTAACCAGATAAAAAAGAAACAGCAAGAAGTCGTGGGCTTTTTAGAGGCCAACAAGATCGACTTTCAGCAAATGGACATAGCAGGAGATGAGGACAATAGGAAATGGATGAGAGAGAATGTCCCGGGTGAAAAAAAGCCTCAGAATGGAATTCCCCTCCCTCCACAGATCTTCAACGAGGAGCGGTACTGTGGGGTAAGAAGCTGCTTGGAAATTTAAATATCTTCAGAGAGTGGTTTCTCACAGAAAGGGACTATTTTCCATTAGTAGGAAGTGTCAAACAATCTCCTTAAAACAATTTGAGATTCACTGTGAAAGAACAATTCTCAGGAAGCATTTTTTAAGCACAGAAAAGCAACGAAACAGAAGATTATTTATTTTTGAGAGCAAAATATGCATAAAGGGAAAACTGGCTGGAGAAACTCCTTGAAGTTTCAGTTACTTTTGATGGAGAGTGTTGATACTTTGTTTGTTTGGACTTATCTGGGCTTCAAGGACGCCAAGTCGATATCTGAGGTACCAGAGGCTGTGAAAAGGAATCTTACTTTTCCATTATATTATACAAATAAATAGGAATGTTTGTTTACTGGAATAGTTCTAGAATGTGGTTTGACTTATTGAAATGATATTGCTTATTCAATAAATATCCAACCCTTCATAACAGCAACCGTAGTGCTCATCAGATGCTTTTATATTTTCATATGTGCTTGTAACAGGTTCTTTCTCTTGAGACAGTTTGTTCAAAGCAGAGAAAGATAATAATGTGCCAGCATGAATATTAGGACTGTGAATCAAAAGAGATAATCTGAGAGCTTTTATTTTCTCATAGTCTGGGTGGAAATGCCCAGTCTGGAAAGCGCTCAGATCTGATGGCTGAAGCGAACCTGCAAGGTGCTCTGGAACACAGGGCACACAGTGCGCCCAGTTTGAAGTTACTGCACAAATCCAGTGTGATCTACTGCAAGGTCGTACTGGGGGAGCAGGGATTTACAAGCCACTGAGTTTTCATAATTAACTTCAGTGCTCTCGGAGCAAAAGTTGATAATATGAATATTGGAGTGCAGCTGTTTCCTCATTTTCTCATAGAATTCCTAAAAGAGAACTTGGTGGGTTGGAGTTCATGTGCATTTCAGCATCCAGTCTGCACCAATAAAAAGTATAATTTGAAAAATCTTACTCTGGGTTTTGTGGCAGCCAGTGTTGCAATAAATATTTCTGATGTTTCCTGGAGAAGTTCTACAAGGAATTAAAGAGTAATTGCCTTATAAAGTGTTGCAACTGGTCAGTCTTGACAGTAAATGATAAATACACAGTTTTTACTCCATGTCTAAAGCTATTTCAGGAAGCCAAATAATCTACATCTTGAAATAAATTTAAGTGAACAAGTAGCCCTTTGCAAAGACACCTCCATGGGGAAAGGAGTTGCAGCTACTGATTTAAAAACTAAATCAAATTTACAATTAGTCTAAAAGTCTCCAGAATTCTAATGTACCCAGCTCTCAAAGCTCAGAGCTAATGATCCCAGTGGGTGCGTAACAAAGACTAATTTATAGCATCATTATTTCCAAATAACTAAGGTAATGAGATCCAGATCAGTGCATGAGCCTTACCCTTCTCCCCAGGGGAAGGTGCCTTGAGGGAGCTGCACAGGGAGTGTGACATGGGCTGGGAACATGGCCAGGGGGTGCCAGACTGCTGCAAAATCCTCCCAAGAGGCATATTCCACAATAAAAACCTGGGCATTTGCATTCTGCTTCCCTGTATAACCTGTGCAGGGCCAGCAGAGCCGTTGCTCTGAAATCCAGAATTGTTTTAGGCTGGTTAACGTTTATGTGACACATCTTCCCCTGTGTCCCTCTTCCTTTGGCCTCAGCCATTTTATTAAAAATATCCCTGAGGATTGCAAAGGTCTGTGTGACTCCAGTCCAGTATCTTGAATTCAAATTCATGAAAGTCCTTTTAAAAGATGTTGCTCTCGTGAGTGTTTAAGGGCCTCCCTCTTGTGGCATCTAAACCCCTTTGAATTTGTGGCCTGGCTAAATGCAGGCAGTTCATACCCATTTCCTGCTAGGCCCAAATCAGCCTTTAGCTTCAACAGCCCCAATCCAATATACTTTTAAATGGGAATCATATCCTCTATTAATCTTCACTTTGCTGTGCTAAACGAGTCAAGCTCTTTGCATCTCTTCTTTTTTTTTTTTCTGTTGTAAGACATTTTCCTGCTAATTTTTATTTTCTTAATTCCCAGGTAGTAGTTTTTGGTTTTTCTTCTTTTTTAAAGATCAAATCTGTTACATTTCATTTTTCCTCGTTCTTCTTTCTGGGATCACTCTTTTCCGTCATTTCCCTTCTTATCATTGGTCTTATCAATTGTTCTTATCAATGTTTGGTTCCCAATCACACATGTGCATGTGTGTACACATTGCATCATGATGGCCTGGGAGATCTGGCCTTGGGAGGTAAAAAGTCAAGATAAAATACTTCCTTCCTTAACCTGAGAAAGAGGGATTCAGAAAGAGACGTGACAACCTTCAACTATTTTAAGGGCTGCGGCAAAAAGCAAATTACTGGTCTGAATTCAGTATTGACCCTGCTTTGAGCTGGAGGTTTGTCTAGGTGGTCTCCTGAGGTTTCTTCCCATCTGAATTATCTAGGATTTTGTAAAATATGTTCTGCTCCACGTCCACAGGAGGTGGGATGAGCTGTATGAGAAGAAATTGCAGCAGAGAAAGTTTAAGTCAGACATCAGAGAAAGTTTAAGTCAGACATCAGAAAATACGTACTTTTCAGGAGATTGCCCCATCATCTCATTAAAGGTCACTAGCAGTGGATCAGAGAAACACCTGTCAGGAATAATGAAGCGGTTCCTGCCTTGGAGGAATGGTCCTCTGAGACCTTGTCCAATGTCCTCTTCTGCAGTTCAGTGAAATTTTGGGAGTGGTCATAAGGAAAGGGGGTTCTGGGGACAGGTGAGGAGTCTTCTTTTTGTGCTAGAATAGAATGACATGATGAGCAAGCAGCGTCAGTCCTGCTGCTCATCTGCTTTTCTGCTGGTACATAAAAGTGTCTGCATCTTCTGGGTGACCATGAAGAGCTGCTCCTCTCCTCAGCTTGTACTGTAAAGTGGAGGTTTCTTGTGGATGGATTTTTATGAAGATACACTGCCTGAAAGCAGCGTTTCCACGAGGTCAGAGAAGCTTAAAACTGTCTTATAAATAGCCCAGATCTTATTTTTCCCTCAGATCTTTGGTATTGCCACTTGAAGAAATAGATTAGAAATTGTTTCATTTTGTATGCCTGGCTACAGCACCAATTTCAAGTATCCATTCTAATCTATCAGTGCTGGCAATTGTGTCCTTATTTGATCTTTTTCTTAAGCTGCTTCTTTGCTCATGTCTAGACAGATGTCTGCATCTGTGTCACTTGCTAAATGTATTGAGCACTCTGTTGCTCTTTGCTTTTGCTTAACAAAAACCTCTAGAAAACTAGGAAAGAAATGGAAAGTAAACTTCTGTTTTTCTTTCTAAGCTGAAATCCCTGCTCTCTCCTGTAAACTGAAATCTGTAGACTAAAGTACCCATGTACATACTTTAAAAAACATCTCTGAATTATTAGGTAAGGCTTTTATTTGATGTTGGAATGTAAATTTGCAGCCCAGAAACCAACTATGTCCTGGGCTGCATCCAAAGCAGTGTGGGCAGAGGTGAGGGGGGATTGTGCCCCTGTGCCCCTGTGCCCAGGTGAGACCCCACCTGCAGAGCTGCCCCAGCCCTGGGGCCCAGCACAGGGAGGACGTGGAGCTGCTGGAGAGAGGCCAGAGGAGTCACCAGGATGAGCAGAGGGATGGAGCAGCTCTGCTGGGAGGAAAGGCTGCGAGAGCTGGGATTGTTCAGCCTGGAGAGGAGAAGCTCTGGGGTGACCTCAGTGTGGCCTTGCAGGGCCTGAAGGAGCTGCAGGAAACATGGAGAGAGACAATTCCCAAGGGCTGGAGGGCCAGGACACAGGGAATGGCTTCCCAGTGCCAGAGGGCAGGGCTGGATGGGATCTTGGGCAGGAATTGTTCCCTGGGAGGGTGGGCAGGCCCTGGCACAGGGTGCCCAGAGAAGCTGTGGCTGTCTGTAAATCCCTAGAAGTGTCCAAGGCCAGGTTGGACACTGGGGCTTGGAGGAACCTGGGACAGTGGAAGGTGTCCCTGCCCATGGCAGGGGGTTGGACTGGATGGGCTTTATGCTTCTTTCCAAGTCAGGCCATTTTATGATTCTATCATTTGTGTAACTGCTAAAGTCAAATTTATGGAAATAATAGGGACCTCTGGAGGTTTGTAGTCCAGCCTGCTGATGTCCAGTTGACAAATGGCACCACTTAGACCATTTATGTCTTTTCATACAGATAAAATATTATTGTTTACCTGAAATAAATTGTTCCTGCTCATTTTTCTTACTGCCTGCCTTGGGAGCAGTTACCTTTAGTCATTGAGCAAATGGAGATGTGAACAAGTCACCATTAGTAAAGTACGGGTGCAAATACACAATAGAAAATCTATTCCATGATCACTGTAGGCATTCCTTTCTCTCTTATTTAAGACATGATAGCTTCCTCCTCGGTGTGAGGAAATAAGTGACCTTCCATTTGCTGTGGGATGTCATTGCACACTCACCCGATATGACAGAAGATTATACCCACTTCTGATAAGGAGCTGTGTGGTCATTCATACATTTCACTTGTGTCCTCAGGCCTGCTTACCTACAAGGCTTTATGTTTCTGGAGAATTTTAGTACACTTGCCATATGCTGCTTTTCCTCAAAAAGACATATAAAATATCAATTCCACTTCATGGCCTTTCCTTGTTGTTGTCTTCTCTTTGTTCCCCTGCTCTTGCCATGTCATGCCATGGTTTGCTCAGGCTGGCTTACGAGTATGTGGTGTTCAGGAGGGCACAAGCTTCCTGTATTTGCATGGCCATGTCAAATTCCAGCCCTTCAAACTGCAGAAAATCCTAATTTTCTTTTTTGCTGCACTACTCCTAAATCCATGAGTCAGATGCAGACACTGCCTGGGTTAGTCCAGAAGGAGAATCCCACAGCAATGGGAAAACAGCAAAGAGATGGTCTGAGAAATGGGTGGCCTGGAGCAGCAGCAAAATGTGCTCCGGTGCTTCTCCCAGACGGGGCAGGTCCCGCTGGCTGTGACGGTGTGAAAGCCAATCTGTCCCTCAGATAAATCAGTGAAATGGGCTGTCATTTGTCATGTCTGTAAAGCTCTTCCAAACTGCACTGAAATGTCATCAATTCTGCTCTTGTTGACATTAAGGTGACTTCTAAACCATCCAGGCTCAAGCCTTTCCAATAATTTATACTCTGGAAATACTAAAACAGTTCAATAAAACAACTCAGGTCCTAACCCAGCTTTACAAACAAGTCTCAAGGGTGACTCAGCACCTTATTATTTACAGGCTTCTATTCTTGGAGTTATTTGGGATTAGGGGAAGGACGATAACATGATCAAGGCAGTAGTGTAGGGCTCAGAAGGACATGTTCAGTCCCCTGTGATTCTGGGCCAGTCACTTATGACTGGAGTTTCTGCTGAGATCTTAAACACTTTTTGATTTTTACCTGAGTAAGATGTGAGCCGTGAATTTCCCAGTAACAAAAATGTGATAGCAAAACTTCCTTGAATGGTAGGAGTGTTGTACCGGTGAAAGCAGTAAAGAGCATGCAAGCTCTAGATGGCAGGGTAGGAGGCATCCCTGGTCTTCTCAGTTCCATTTCCACTGAACACAGGCATTTAATGTGATGGTTTATAATTTCATTTCACCAGTGCACAAGACATTCTGGCTGGTACATGGATATCAGAGAGAACAGCACAACCCTTTCCTAAGCTGGTCTGAAAATAACATCATTTTCTAACCAGAGTGCCTTTCTTTAAAAGAAAGTTTCCTACTTATCGTTTCACTTGTGCTATCATGTTGACCATCGCCTTTCATTTGCCATAAAGAAGTTCCAGAGTTTTGAGGGCCTATTTTGTGTCCTTAACTCACAGCAAGTTTTATTTTAACATTTGAATGGGAATAGCTTTGCCTCGGAGTGTACAGCCGAGGCACGTTAAAATGAGACACTTAATTTTATCTGATTCTGACATGGATGGGATATAATTAAAGTGTAAGTCTCTGGAGAGATTTGCTCATTTATTCTTTTTGACACTCTGTGTGAAACTCCCTTTATCTATGTTTTTTTCCTGGGGCTTAGATAATGCAGACTGTTGTACAAATGCATGGTCATTCTCATCAATGTCGGATTTGCCTGGGCTGGTCTCTTCCTCCTGTGCTTTTTATTTGCTTTTTGATACCAATTCTCTGTTGTTTGTTTGTTCCTTTCTTAGGATTTTGAATCCTTTTTCTCTGCTAAGGAAGAAAATATTATTTATTCGTTCCTGGGCCTTGCTCCTCCTCCAGGCACAAAGGTATGCACTTCTATCCTTCCATGGGGATGATTTATTTGATTTTAATAAAAGATGAACATAGGCAGTGACTCAGCATGTCACACGAGAGGCAGTGAAAAGCAGTACATGAGATGTTGGAGCAGCAAAGTGTTCTTAGGGGGGAAAAAAGTGGCTGGTTCAGTAAATACTAGAAAATACTTCTTTCCTCCCTTCTTTCACTGCAGGCTTGTTACCATGGCTCCAGCTGATGGGTTTGTTGATGTTGTTGACACAAAGCAGTGTTTTATTGTGTTCAGCTTTTAAACGATGCAGATTCCCCAACTCAGTTTCTGGGTTGTGTTGGTTACAAGAAGCCTTCTCTTGCCCCTGACTATATCAGAGGGTTTTGTCCCGGCCCCTGACAGTGGGGCTGGGATCAGACCCATCCCATCCTTCAGTGGCACCATGGAGGAGAAAAAGGCTCACCCAGCCCTTCACCAAGTCCCTTTGGCAAGTCTGCCTGTGTTCTCTGTCATATTTTGACAATGTTCTAATATATTTCTGGCAAAAGAAAAACATTTTATTTTGGGGCTTTTCCCCCCGTTTTTACCTCGTGTTGTTTTTACAGAAAGCAATGTGTTTTTCTTTACTATCTTCTTCTAATTAGAAGTTTTATAACTGAGAGAATTACAGCTCTGCTATCCTGAGATCATATTAGATGGTAATAAAATGCTGCCAACTTTAACGTGGGTGAGCCAACAAAAGAAATTAATCAAGGGAGTGATGAGCCAGAGTGACAGGAGAACTCTGCTGCATTGTGGTGACCTGGCTGAGGAACTGCCTTGGAGCAGGAGATCTGCCTTTGGTCCAACTCTGCAGCAGCTTTAAGTGAAACACCATTGGAAATGTCTTGTTTATCCTCTTCTGTAAAACCAGAGAAAAAAAAAATGAGCCTTTGCTAAGTGCTTTGAGAGCCACAGCTGAAAATACACCCAGGGGAGAGCCCCAGTTGTTATAAATGTCTTTGACACCGAGTCCCTGCGTGATAAGGAGAGTGATTTAAACTTTCCTGCTTTAGCTGTGCCGTCTCCCACCCAGGGAAATAAAAATGACTTGCCTACCTCACCAGGGTCCTGTGAGAATTCATTTAATTAACATCCACAAAGCCATGAAGGGCTTAAAGGACTGCAGGTATTACATATTATAATCATTATAAAAGATATGTGGAGAATCAGTGAGATAAAGGAAATTGCATTTTTCTACCTTCCCACTCCACAGATTATCTGCTCCTTCATGCAAGGTCCTGATAGATGCCATATCTATGAAGCAAAGTAACAATTTTTTAGAATTCATTTGTTCCCAGCTGTCAGCAAAGGCTGTTACAGTTTCTACTTCGTGACAACCTTGGAAATGTTGAAAATAATATGTTTGGTGCATTCTGCTGGGCAGATTCGTTTGTCAGTGCCATTGGTGGCAGGCAAGTCTTGTTAACACTGATTAACTGCTGCCTTGGTGGTGGCTTCAGTCCAGAGAATGCAAATAAGTGCGAGTGTTTGTAAAGTCCATGAAAAAGTGGAATTTTGATAGTCTCTCAGATTCTATTCCTGTTTGAGAGAGACATATACACTTCTTGCAGAGGTGTTTCTCAGCATCTTCACTGCAGGAGAGGCTGCCTGTGCTTTGTCAAACAAAGAACTCTCCTGCTCTGCTTCTGCTTCTGCTTCCCCCTCGTTCTCTGTCAGCTCAACCTTAGATAAGCAACGGATGGCTCATGACACTGATTTCCAGCAGCATAAATCTGGAATTATAAGTCAGGTGTGGAAGAGAGGGTGATGATGACACATATGATAAGGTTTCCTATTAATCCCTTCTAAAAAATTGTGTGGGTTTTTTTATGGAATGAAGAAGCAAACTCTGAAGCATGGAATCACCACAAGGCAGTGAGCATTTGCTTTCTAGGGATTTTTACCATGCTGAGACATGACAAAGATTAATATGAAGCTGATACCTGTTTTGTACTCTTGTTTTAAAACATTCTATTTATTTTTACATCCATCTTTTGTCTCATACTGCAACAGGAGTAGAGGAGTTCTTTAATGGCCACGATGCTGTTTCACAGCACAGTCCAACAGCATCCTGACCAGGACTGTCTTGAGCCTATTTCCTAGAGGAAGCAGATGAACCTTTTGGGGCTCCCTGAACAAAATGTAACTTCCCAATGCTTGTAGGTAAATTCATTGCCAATTCATTGCCACTGCTGAGTGCAAAATACACGTTCAGTTCTGCAGATTCTCCGGTTCTGTTGTTTCTATGTATCAGTATATTCTGTATATTAGAGTGCTGCCTCCAGCCCTGAGGCCCAGCACAGGGAGGACGTGGAGCTGCTGGAGAGAGGCCAGAGGAGGCACCAGGATGAGCAGAGGGATGGAGCAGCTCTGCTGGGAGGAAAGGCTGCGAGAGCTGGGATTGTTCAGCCTGGAGAGGAGAAGCTTTGGGGTGACCTCACTGTGGCCTTGCAGGGCCTGAAGGAGCTGCAGGAAACATGGAGAGAGACAATTCCCGAGGGCTGGAGGGACAGGAAATGGGGGAATGGCTTCAAACTGAAGAGAGGAGGCTTAGATTAGATATTAGGAAGGCATTTCTTCCTGTCAGGCTAGTGATGCACTGGGAAAGGTTGCCCAGAGAAGATGTGGCTGCCCCTGCATTCCTGGAAGGGTCCAAGGCCAGGTTGGATGGAGCTCTGAGCAGCCTGGGATAGTGGAAGGTGTCCCTGCCCATGGAACAAGATGATCAACCCAAATAATCCTGCGATTCCATGATTCTGGGATTTTATCATACCAAGTATATCTATTTCCTTAAAGGGTGCAATGTGCCCATAAAATTCAGTGACTTTACAGGAAAGCAATCCATATTTGTGGTGCTTCAGCAAGGGTCTGTTGGCTCACATCATCCTCTCTCCTGTTGCCTCCCCACCACAATGGTTGTTGTGTTTTCCAAAGCATCATTTAACAGGGCTGAGCAGAAAGTTTTATGTGCCTGAGAGAAGCAGCAGACGTAGTGCTTGTGTTAATAAGTAATTTAATCTATTAATACCAAATACCTCCCCACCTGAAGGAATACCTGGTCTAGATTAATTCCAAACACGGTTCAGGGCAGGGTTTTAAGGGCAGCTGTGTCTTATGCCTGACCCAAAGAACACTCAAATTCGTGATAGATTTCTGAAAGATCCTGTTTAATCTTGGATTAGTGACCTGAATAGTGATGTCCCAATAGGATACATGTGTAGATCTGAGCTATAATCAGTGTAGTTTGTATGTATGGGGTCAGGTGTGTCAGTCTCAGCTGCCTCAAAAGTTGGGTACATTTTTTTTAAAGCTGGCACCACTTTCATGCTCAGTCTGACTCAGTGAGCTCAGTGATTTACATGAGTTGAGGGTCTGTTTTCAAATATTGTGCATACTAGAAGCCTTAATCCCACTATTCTTGATCTTAATATCCAGAATCTTGCTATCCCCGAATCTGTAGATACTCGAGCTTAAGTTAGTAGAAGAAGGCTTCTCGTAAATCTACTTTGAATTACAAATTTGTGCTATGTGCATTTTATTTAAAGAGAAAATGACCTGTCAGCCAATCCTTAGAAATGGTACTTCATTTTGAATTAGTTGAAAATTAAATTCTGTGTTTCTATGGAGAGCCAGTGTAGCGATGATACTCTGAATGTCAGAGTTCTCCATATAATTATCAAGAACTCTGTGTGTGTGTGTGTGTGTGTGTTCTGGCTGATAACATGCTGCTTCTAGAATTTAGTTCTTTCAGCTACCACTCTTTTGTGTGCCTTATGGTCTAAGTGTATGATTCATCTTGAGATGGATTCACACCATAGGGTCATTTCAATCAGGATGCTCTCTGTGGTCCTTATGCGTTTTATGTACCAGCCAAAAATACTCAGTGCATGGATTTTAATGACATGTTAATATTTGTGCTGAAAATAAATATTTAACCAATTTCAAGGCCAGGTTGGACAGAGCTTTGAGCAACCAGGTCTAGTGGAAGGTGTCCCTGCCCATGGCAGGGAGGTTGGAATGAGATGATCTTTAATGCCCCTTCCCCAACCCAAACCATTCCATTATTCTATGAATTTACTTTTCATTAACACTCTGCTTTTCATTTGAGGAACTTCTTCTATAAGAAGTTACCATTTCCTTAAGAAAATAATGTATTAACACAATGTTGCACAAGGGAATTTCAATGTATGTTTGTGTTATTACGTATTTTAATCGTCAAAGATTTTGTTAGCTTTTGGGGGAAAAGTAAACAGTAAACCAAGCCAAACAAGTGTCTCTGTAGATCTGTTTTTAATAACAATGCCACCAGCATCAGAGTGCAGTGAGCCCACAGCTTTATGTGTACTTGAAATGAGACGATACTGCCAGAAAAAGAAATTGTCTTTTCTCCCTCCTCCTTCCTCTGGCTCCTTCTGCTCACTCCCAGCTGCTCATTCCTCTCCCCGAGCATCCCCCATGTGCTGGCAGGAACATTCGTGCAGCTGTGTAACAGTGTGAAGCTGGTGTGAGGTGGAAATGTTTTGCTTTTTAAAGCTTTAATCTTGATCAGCTCCTGCTCCAGTTCCAGAGGAAGGAGAACTTTGGGACCTTTGTGCCCGCTGCAGGTTACTTAGGCGTAAAACTGACTTTCCATGATTCAGGAGAAAATTGCCAAAAGAGCACCAAGTCTTACAGGCAGTCGAGTTTCAGGAAAAACATCAAACTGCTGTGATATCTTCTTCCTAACGTTCCTAAGCTCCCTTACTCATTTTTGTCCCTATCCAGCAGAGCTTGTCAGCAGGAGGACATCTCTTAATGTCCCACAGCAAACCTTGGGACAAAGATCCCTAAGCCAGCACTCAGCCTGTCAGCTCTGGGGATAAAAGCCAGACAGACATGCCCTGTTCTGAAGGATAAGTGCACTGGCTGAGGAAATATCTATGATGGAGGTACTGGAGGAGAACTTGTGAAGCTTAAAGGACAGGGGAACATGACTGAGGGCTTCTGTTTAACTGTAGAGACAAATGAAATTATGGAAAAGCAGCAAACCCCAAACCAACCAGGTGGCTGAGTTGTAAGGGCTTGGTCACAGGGATGGGGAAGGAGTTTGTCTCCTCTCAGGGATGTGCTGCTCTTCCCGAAGCGTGTGGGACTCAGAATGACACAGGACAGAACCTCCCCTTAGTCCCGTTCTCTATTTCCGGAGGAAACCACCCCAGATAACACCTCTCAGAAGGGGTCAAATTTCCTTTTAATAATTAGGTCCTTTACCTCAGCTTCTCTATTACCTATTACTCTATTATCTCTTCCGAAATCTCCCACTGATGATGATTAGAATTTTTCTTCACAGCCAATTTGTAGTCGTTCTGCATCTACCTCAGCGCTCTTCCTTATCCTATCCCCGTCTGATGTTTACTCTGTTCTATTTTGGGAGCGCCATCATAGCCCCTCACAGCATCACTTTCAATAGATTAAAGCAATGAAGCTTTTTTTGTCACCCTTTCATAAGACAGGCTCTCCACTCCCTCAGATGTTCCTGTAGCCCCCTCTGCACCTGTTCCAGTCTGAGTTTCTCTTTCTTGAGCCTGAGTGACTGGAATGGTACAGAGCAATCCAGAGGAGGTTTTGCCTCACCTCATGCATCTGAGGGTCACATTTTTACCCCTTTCATTGTCACATCACATTCATGGCTCAGTTATCCTGTGCTTATTTAAATACATCCATCTTTTGCTTCCTTGATGATTGTTAACTAACAAGCTCCCAAAGTGCAATAGAAAAATCACTTCTTAATCTCTGACCCAGAACTGCTTGGCCCAAATAAGGTGACTTTGTACTTCATGCTCTTGCATTTCATCCTATTTCTGCTGTTCCACTCGAGGCCTCCTTTTATCTGACACAGTGTGGGAGCCACTGTGACCTTTCACAGCCTTCTGGCTGAAAGGACACCAGGATATTTTTCAAATAAAGCACCTCCCAGGTGGTGCTTGGTCATGGTGCTGGAACAAATAGACTTGACTGAATGATGTGGGAAGAGCTTCCTGATGTTTTTAAGCAAGAAAGTTAAGGGACTGAATGTGAAATCCTTTATTACTTCTGTTTTCCTGTAGCTTCTGGACGATGTTTAATTGGAATTCATGCTGGTGGAAAAAGCTTTTTTTTCCTGAAGCTCGAATGTGCCATCAGGGTGAACACTGGTTTCTATTAAACTTTCCAGAGGAAGGTTAGAGAATCTGCTATGCTGAGAAGTGCTTGAATTCATGTTTTCCCCACACAAAGCCCACCAGGTCAACATGCCAGCAAGTGTTCTTTTCACAGGGGAAATACACCCTAAAAAGGGGTGTTTTTATGTGAATGCCGAAGCAAAATTAGAAAAACACTTTCCCAAAACAAGAAAGTCAAGAATTTTATAGAAATGAATTGTTGGTTATGTGCCCTGAAGCTTACAATGACTTCCCCTTTGCTGCCAGGAGACTGAAAAGTCTGATGCCACGGGAGAGAAGTCTGATGCCACGGAAGAGAAATCTGATTCCAAGGATGAAAAGTCTGATGCCACGAATGAAACTGAGGCACACACAGAAGACAAGGCAGATGAAGGGGCCCCTGAAGAGGCTCAGTCTGACCAGACACCACCAGAAGGTCAACAGGTAATTTTTCCTTTCTCTTTGTGATCTGAGGGTTTTACCTGTGCTAAGCACATGAAACATAAACCCACAGGCCCTCGTGGTGTGCCCCAGAGTGACTGATTGCAAGAGTGGTCCTGCTTGTCTTCTGGATGTATTTTCTTTGATATCAGGATGATATGAAACCTAGATAAAACTCCAGGGAACTTTGTTCTGGATCTTGAATAACAGCAGCTACCTTTTGCCACTTGTTACCACAAGCTTTTTATTTTATCTTGATGGTCATTGGGAACCAGAGTCTAGTTAGGGAGGATAATTTAGGACTAGACATCTGAGTCCTGCCTGTGTGGAAAAAAAATTGCCGCTCTCAATGGCCAGCATGTGCAGTGCTCGTAAATCCGGTTGTTAATGTTTGGTGCAGATCTGACAGTGCCTTCTCCAGGCTTTGCAGAATCCCCTGGGCAGTGCAGAAACCGAGGCCAGCGTTTTCCTTTCTGTCTGCTCCTGGTCTGCTCCTGGTCTGGTATTACAGATCTCAAACTGCAGCTCAGTCTGGCATTTAAGGATGGGTTTATTTGGATGCTGCAGCATTGGGTGACACTTCCCAGGGAGTCAGGCCTGCTGCTGCATCAAGCACTCACTCTTGTCAGGTTCTTCTGTGGTTTGGAGATCAGATGGTCCCAGGGGAGTATCTGTCACAAATGCATCATCTCTTTCATTAAAGATCAGAACAAGTGGAGTTTGGGGTTTTTTTTAATCTAGCTGCAATATTTCTCCAGAGGAAACATCTATCTGTAGACCTTTCCCTATTGCCCTTTTTAATGAGTGATCCAGTCACTCTTAGGCTGGAAAAGCCTCTTTTACACACCCTCATGTAAGTCTCAGCCACTGGGAAGTCCCACTCATAATTTCAAAACTGTGATGAGGAGAGACAGTCCTCAGTGGGATCTAAATTCCTCCTTAAGGAAAATCATATCCAAGCACTTCTCATGTCGCTATGATCTTCAGCTGGCAGGTGAGTGCCATCAAATTCCTTTTTTCTCTGGCTCTTAAGAAGAGCCAAAACTGCAGTATATCACTTAGCTGGCCTGGGTGCCTTGCCCTTCTGACTGGCATTCTGCTTTAATGTTTTTCAAATGAGAACAGAATGCTGGAACACGTCTGCAAATGTGTCAAGCAGCTGTGTAGGAGAGGTTTTGCAGTGACATCATGCAGTACCACTCCGATAGAACCAGCACCTTGCTCCATTTCTCACAGAAAGGATTGGAACTAAAAGCGGAAAAGAGTTTTCAGTTTTTCAGGGAGGGAAGAGGCAGAGGAGAGAGCACAGGAAACATTTTTTGCCCTGTTCGACACCCACTTCCCGTGTCAGCCAGGACAAATCACTTCAGTGCCGTGGCATCTGCCCGCCTTGCTATAGTTCATCCCAATTATCACTTCTGTTGGGATGGCATGAATCATTCTGTAGGAATTCTGCTCTTCTCACTCACTACAGACAGCACACAGAGGACGGGGTTAGATGAGAACAGCAACTCTGAGGCAGCTGCAGTGAGATGAATTCCACCTTTTGTCTCTGTATCTCATTTTATGCTTATAAAAGGACGTTAAAATACCATTTCCTTACCTGGGCAGGGTTTTATGAAAGTAAATACACTCAAAGACTGCCAGATTGCCATCAGAGTATCTCCACTGGATGTTAAGTCCTGAAGGATACAGGTATTTTCAACACAAAAAATTGAAAGATGGCAGTTTTATGTTCTGTGGCTGAATTAATATGCCAGTGGGGATTCAGTATTGGAATTTTGGCCTTGTTTAGCACTGCTTCAAACCATCTCAAAAATGACTCCCATTTGCGGGGTGTAACCAAGCCAGCTTTCCTCCAGCAACTTTACAGGAGAGATTGCCAGCGCTGTGGAAAAATTTTGGAAGAGTCTTGGCGAGGTTAAGTTACCCCAGCCTTTGCCAGTGAGCAAAGATAAGACAGAGACAGATACCAGAACCAACTGGGACTGTCCCAGCCGTGGGGCTGCAGGGAGGGTCCAGGTTTCAGGAGGCTCCTCCAGTGCTCAGTAGCAGGGGATGGTCAGTGTGGAGGCTGCAGCTCTCTCCAGCTTCTGCTGCCCTTCCTGGGAGATGCAGAAATCCAGGATCTCCAGCTTTTTGTCTCAGGCTGATGTGACCATGAGGAAACCATGGATGTAGTGCCTCTCCTTCTTGCATTGTCTGTCCCTTTGGTTTTGAGTTCCTTGAGGAAAAGGCTGAGCTCCAGCACGACATGGACCCTGCTGGTCACTTGATGTGCTGGTAATAGATTTTCTGTAGTTTTACTGTCTGATTTGGACTTCAGATTTAAACTTGGAGGTTAGGATATCTTTTAAGTGGTGTCCCAGTTAAATCCGTTTTCAGTACAGATTAGGCTCCCTTCAGGGCAAAACTATTTTAGAAACATGTTCAAAAATCATATTATAATGCAAGTCTGTAGCCTGTCTCAGCAATTCCCCAGGCCATATTTAAACCCTGGCACTGCAACTCACTCCCTTAACTCATTCCATGAAAGCTCCTATCACCCTCTCTGCATTCTGCGTGGCACTGTGTCATTTGCCTCTTCTCTTTGGGATTTTGTGTAGGATCAGCTCTCTCCCCCAACAGCCAGCTTAGGATCTAACATTAAATTCTATTCACTTTGTACATTTATATTTTTTCTTTTTCTTTTTTATCTCTCTCATCACTTCTGCTCAATCTACAGTCTAAAATCAGCTTGTATTATTTTTTATTCCCTGTTGAGCCAAGGCATCTGTTGCAGCCTACAACACTTAACAGAATCACAAGCCAGATTCTGAGTGATGATATATAGCGTAGATAAAACTCCCTATAACTCTGATTTAACTTCCATTTTGCAGACCATCTAATTACCAAAAAACCCCACAAAAACTCCGAACAAGCAAACAAAACCCAGCTCCAAATCTTTGCTTGCCAATGAAGCAGATTTGATTGGAAGTAACTGAGGAAAAGGGAGCTTGATGTAATGATTTTATAGCCCTTTTCCAACATAAAAGTTAAGCTTGAATGTGCTTTGTGAGTTAATTTGGAGGACGTTATCTCCAAGCGAATCCAGCAAATTCCACATAATTTTCCTAAATTCAGTGTTTAACTTCCGCTGTGTTTTCCCTGTCTGACTTCTGATATTCTTTCTTTAATTTATGTTTTCAACATTTTCTATTGTATCTCTTCTGTAGGAAGGCAAGGAAGAACATGCAGCAACAGGGGTATAGTATACCTGGATATTTTATTATCATCTTTTGTTTGTGTGTATTTAATTCCTTTTCAGTCCCTTTGCTTCACTCAAAAGCCAGTAAATTCTTACTCATGAGAGTAAATACACAACAGTCATATTCTGTAGCGATAACGATGGGTCATATTGTGGTGTTATTGACTGGGAACAAAGATGGGCCTTTAATCATTAAAAGCTGTAAATGGGAGAGAAATTGTCTGTCACAGATTCTTCAGTAAAATTTGCCAAAGACTCCCAAGACAAGTCTATCCTTGATAATCACTCACTGACACCATGCCGTGATTGCATTTTGAGAGTGAAAGATTCATGCTGACGATTTAGGCAGTTCTGCCCATAAGGGAGATATTTTCCTCACCAGAATTTGTACGACCCAGGTGCAAATCCTCAGACACTTTTCTGCTTTGCCCAGACCTTCAGGGTCATCCAGTGCCACCCCAGCAGCACCAGCATCACCCCAAACCCTGTCCCCAAGGGCCACATCCAGGCTCCTCCTGAACACTCCCAGAGACAGCGACTCCACCACTCCCTGGGCAGCTCATTCCAAAGGCCTGACCACTCTTCCAGGGACAACATTTTTTTTCTAATCTCCAATCTGAAGCTCTTCTGATGCAATTTAAGGCCATTTCCTCTTGTCCTTTCACTTGGCAGCAGAGCCCAACCCCCCCTCACTGCCCCCTCCTGTCAGGGAGTTGTGGGGAGCAATGAGGTCTCCCCTGAGCCTCCTCTTCTCCAGACTGAACACCCCCAGCTCCCTCACCTGCTCCTCCCAGGATGTGTTTTCCAGACCCTAAAGCTCCATGAGCAAAGTATGGCAGCTCCTGGGGAGTCTGGTGAGGGCCATCAAGGCTGGTTAGTTGTACCCTGGCACCACCAACTGATGCTTCAAGCCAGAAAAATGTCCCCCCCCTTTTTGTTTTTTCCTGTAAAAGTTAATTGACTTGAATTTTGAACGGCAGTTGGTAATATCTGAAAGATGTGTCTTGTCTGTGGGCTCTCCTGGGCCTGTATCAGAGTTCTCATGAGATAAAGAAAGGCGCCTTTCCTGAGGGAAAATGCCCGGGGATGCAAAATTTCTTTGGCATAAGAACTTCTAACCCACAGACGTTTGTATTACATTCCTGGTTTTGCAGGAGTGAATCTTTAGTGCAATGTTTTTTCCCTGAAAAACAATTGAAACCAGGAATCTGATTCCAACAGCTCCATCCCCAAGGAGATACTTAACCAGGATTTTACTTCAGCAACTCAGGTGTGACTCCTGCACAGACAGGAGGTGCCCGAGAGACAAAACAAAGGTCTCTGCTGCTCGTACACGAGCTGCAGTCCTGACTGAGAGTTCATTATGGATTCTTTGATTGGTTATTTGATTATGCCAGGAAGAAATTCACATCCCTTTCGCAGTCCAAGCAGTCTGTGAAGGGATAGCAGATTGAGATAAAGCTGATTTATACACATGGGAGTGGCTTTGGACAAGAGGTCGCTGGAACAGGAGCAGAGGAGCCCACAAAGCAATTTCCAGTTGTTTTTCGGAGTAGAGCTCCATTTACTCCAGAAAGACAATAAGCAGAGATTGTTGTCTGTGTTACACGAATTCAAGATTTCAGATAACTGTTGATTGAAGCAAGGGGCTGTTTTCCTTCAATGGTGTCATTTCTCCTGCAGAAAAGAGTGAAATAAGAACTTTTGAAACAGAAACAAGGCTGTATTATCTGATTCCAGATGATTTTTAGATCATTCAGGAGTCTAGTTCCTGTGCCATGAATCTTTACTGTTTGCTGCTCCAAGAAATATTATTTAATTACATATAGTTATTTAATGATATATATTGTATATATTGTATAATTATAATTGTATAACTAAAAATACTAAACTTTTTGTCATAGTTACACTCATTCCGTATTCTCATTTTGATCTTGAGCATCTATTTGCGTCCTAGCCACCTGTTCTAACCTCCCTAAGAAAAGGGTTCTTATATTCCATCACTTGCCTATTAACTCCACAAACTAAAGCTCTGGCATGTTGAGATTAAAAAATATTAATTCTATTTTTGAATCTCAAAGAATATTGCATTTACTAGAAACAGAATAGTTGTAAAAGCAGAGTTCTGCATTTCAAGACTGTTTGTTTTTTTCTTTCAACTCCTATATGGTAACTACAACTATTTTCCATTTTTTAAAAAAAAGGAAGAAGAAGAAAAGCAGGAAGAGGGAGAAGAAAAGGAAGAGGTGGAGGAGCAGGAAGAGTCTTAGTACGGTTCCCTATGACACAATATTTCTTGAACAGGTTTTCAGGTAACTATTGAGATACCAAGCACAGTTTCTAAATACCCTCAAAGTAACATAAACTTGCAATTTTTGTAATTGTTGTTGTGTAGGGGTCAAGTGTCTATGCACGAAATACATGAGTTAAAAGTACATTTAACTGTTAAATTTAATTGCAGCTGCTCTTTCATGTGGAGTAAGAGTTTGTTCCTCTGCTCTCTTACTCAACTGCTGATTTCACTGCAGCTTTTAGGAGCTCCATGTCTCACATGAATCCCTCTCTCAAATTTAGTTGAAAACTTAAAGTACTGGTAAGGGAGAGGAGCCTGACAAGAAATATGACTCAGTATAAAATTACTGACAATAGACCACATTTAAAACCTCAAAACAGGAAGCATCTGGAATGCAGAATATGTCCTGTATAGGTGTGTGAGCACCCAGCACTGCTCAAGTTCTGTCAGCATGTGCTTTCTCATTTTAATGTTCAGGTTTTCTCCTCATTCTGTCCCTTCTCCCCTGCACTGAAATACAGATCAGAAAATCATTTACTAGGGAGAAACTGTAACCTACAAGAGATTTGGAATTTCCAGCAGATTTCCCTTGGGGTGATGGGACTTTGTCCTGATCACAGATAAAAAGTGCAAAATGCTCTTTCTAGGACTAGCAGGATCCATAGAATCTTGGAATGGTTTGGGTTGGAAAGGACCTTAAAGATGATCCTGTTCCAATCCCCTGCCACGGGCAGGTACACCTCCCACTATCCCAGGTTGCTCCAAGCCCCATCCAACCTGTCCTGGGCTGGATTTCCAGCTGACTCTGAGATAGTTTCCAAAGGTTTCACTGACCAGATGCAGGTGGGATTTCCCAGCACCTCAGCAGGGCAGGAAATCCATCACTTCTTTCATGCTGCCTCTCCCAAATCCGGGTTCCTGTGTTGCATGGGAATTAATTCATCACGACATTGTCCAGAGTTCAGATCTGTAACATCACAGAAGTGCTGAGTTCTAATCTAACTTTCTTTGTTTTTGTTCAGGAAGCACAAGCTGGAGCCACCCCACCAAAGAAAAGAAAATCCCTTTCTCAAACAATGCACCACTACCTTTCGTGCCTGTAGAGTTATGAACATACAAACATGAACAGAACACAGACAGCACTCTGTCCCACCTGTAGCCTTTATATATATATTTGGTATTCCAGTTGCTTGTTAAAATGGGTCTTATGTCTGACAGATGATATTTTAGTCAGTTGTTCTGTGTTGGGATAGTTTTGTCCATGTCACATTTAGATTGTGAGCTCCCAGGGCAGGAACCATGTCTCTCTCCATGTCTAAACACACGTTGCTGCCACTCAGCAGCCGACTGCACTCACACCAGTGATGACTTCAGAGGAAAAGAAATTCACCACTGAAAACTGCAAAGAGGCTTCCTGTACACAAGCCATGTGAGTCACTTCTCCCTCAGCTGGCATTTGAAAATGATTGAGATTCCCATTGTGCAGCAGTTTAAATAAATGTGTTTTCTGTCGCATCTGCTCTTTGTCTGCAAAAGCTTTAATTTAACTCTGCGCCAGATGTTTTCTCCATCGTTCCAGCTGTGGGCTGCACAAAGTCATGGAATCTCAGAATCATGGAATGCTGTGGGTTGGAAGGGACCATGAAGATCACCCAGTTTCCACTGTCCCAGGTTGCTCCAAGCCCCATCCAACCTGGCCTTGGACACTTCCAGGGATCCAGGGGCAGCCACAGCTGCTCTGGGCACCCTGTGCCAGGGCCTCACCGCCCTCACAGGGAAGAATTTCTTCCCAATATCCCATCTAACCCTGCTCTCTGGCAGTTTGAAGCCATTCCCTGTGTCCTGTCCCTCCAGCCCTTGGAAATTGTCTCTCTCCATGTTTCCTGCAGCTCCTTCAGGCCCTGCAAGGCCACACTGAGGTCACCCCAAAGCTTCTCCTCTCCAGGCTGAACAATCCCAGCTCTCCCAGCCTTTCCTCCCAGCAGAGCTGCTCCATCCCTCTGCTCAGCCTGGTGCCTCCTCTGGCCTCTCTCCAGCAGCTCCACGTCCTTCCAAAATCATCAGCTCAAGGTGCAGCAGTGGCCAAGACCCAGGGAAACGCACTGTCAGCAGGATGGCAGGGCTTTGCTGCCGTATAAACCTGGCTGTGTTGACATCTTGAACAGGTTGTGCAGTCTGGTCTCAGGGAAGGCCTGGGGATGTAAGAAATACAGAGAAAAGAGCAGCTGGAGCGGATGAAACAGCTGCTCCATGAGGAGGCAGAAAAGACTCTTCAATTTGGAGAGGAAGCCAAGGCAACTACAAAAAATCATAAAGATGAATGCGGAATAGTGAGTCAGAAAATCCTGCAACACCATAATGAAAATTAGCAGACACAATGAAATTAATAGATCAGCTTGAAAGAGCAAGAAGAGAGAGAATGTTTTTATGCAGTGAGTCAGGAAATTTTGGAATTCGTTGTCAGAGGATGTTATGGAAGCTGACAATGTCAACGGGTCCAGGAAGGGATCAGGCAATGTTAGGAATAGAAGGCTCATAAATGGATACTACAGCCTGGGATGTGTCCACAGCATCCCTAATCCAAGGAATCATAGGTACTGGGGACTGGGGGCAAAAGGATTTCGATACGTCAGACTTGCTGTCCCTAAATAGCTTTGCCCATTTCCACTTCCAAAGACTGAATACCAGGTTAGGTGGGCCACTGATGTTACCATTCCTTATATTCCTGCAGGTGATTCCTCTTCCTGGGGAAAATTTTCCCCATCTTGCCAGCAGCCAAATCAAAGGCAGTCATTGCTGCAGAGGTTTTGAGCAGAAGGACTTTTGGGAGCGTGGTGCACAATATGAACACAGAACTGTGAATCCCTCTGGAAGTGTGGTAAATCCAATGTGTGCTGTGCCTTGATGTATTCCCAGGCTGCCTGAGATGATGAACCACGAGCTTTTCCCCCCTGAACAAAAACCTGAGTGCACTCGGGACATCAGGCAGGGCGCAGACTTGGGGCTTGCAACAAAACCCACCACGCTTCGCACATTCTTGTTAGGGCAGAAACACAGCAGTGATCTTCTGGAGAGGGTCTAATCTGGGAAGGCTGGGAGGGAATGTGAGGAATGCTAAGCCTCCGGTGTGGGAGGGACACACTACCCTGGTCTTCAGCTGGTGGCTGGGGTGAAGTAGCAAACGGGATAGCGGGAGATCCTACAGCCAGCACAGGAATTTGGGGCATTCCTTGGGATCAGCATGTGCTGCCCATGCTGCCAGGAGAAAAGGAGGCTGTGAGTATGCCAGGGATAAACCGGGGGCCGGCTGCTGCTCGGTGATTTTGGCCATAATGTTAATTCTGCTTACATAAGCTTAATACTTTCTGCAGTAATTTAGTGCAACTGGGCAAAGAATTAAGTCTTTTCTGAACTGCAGCTGAATGAAAATCAGTAGCACAAATTTGTGTGCTGTTGGCTTAAAGGCACTTGGAGGAATACTATCTGCATTTTTATGTCATTCCTGTTGTACTGGGAGAAGGCAACTGCAGCTGGTTAACACAGAGTACACAGCATTTCACAGGCTCCAGGAACCCATGGATGCAAAATCCTCCCAGTGCACCCCAGTTACACACAAACCAGCACGCTGTTATTTTCTTTTCTTTTC
>VZTI01000688.1:295947-310087 GCA_013397865.1 Struthidea cinerea | reverse complement strand
TTTTTTTTTTTTTTGGTGACACTTTGGTATGTAAATCGTTTTCCTTGGATGATTGGTGCTTGAAACTTCTCAGATCCCGAAACAAGCTAAAATTAGAAAGGCTTCAAGCTATGCTTCCTACAGATCCATATATGTCATAGGATGTGGCTGTTGGCACTTTAGGATGATTGATTGTCAAGTTTCACAGGCTGCTGAAGTGTAAAAGAAGTGATTTCAAGTACCACGGCAAGCAACAAAGTGGATAGGGTTAGTCAGTAGTTTGTTTTGTAGGAAAATAAATACGAGGTGCTTCGCTGTGTTGCTAATAAAGGGTTTGGAATGGCAGGTCCAGAAGGCAGCTTGGGCCATGGATGAGAGCACTTCTGAGCCAACAAACTGTGTCAGAGGTTTTCTCCTAAGAAAACCCTTCGTGAAATTCACTGGAGAGAAATGAAACTGTTCAGGAGCTTTGCCAGGGCAGTGCCAGCCCCCAGTCAGGATTTCTGGCCGCTTTTCCAGCTGCCACATCTGTTCATCCACCTTCCAAGTAATAAAACTTGCTTACAGCCTTCTCTTTAATGTGAGAATATCAGCACTGAAGGAGGTAAGTCTGTGTGTCTGCATCCTTTGACAACTTGGGGAGGCTGGAAATATGCTTGACATATCATCTGGGAAGCTGAGAACTCAAGAAAGTTTTTTCTTCAGGAAGCAGATTGTGAGTTTTGGGTTTGATGTCAAATATCCTGAAGGATGCTTGTTGTTCCCATCATTGCCAAGCATGAAGCACAGGGAGGGAGCAACAAATCTCAGCTGAGATTCATCTTAACAAGTTTCTGTCTCCATTTAGCTCAGGGGAAAGTAACCCACTGGTTGCTCGAGGTGCAGAGTTGGATGGCACAAATCAAGGGCACAGGAGTCCAAATTAGGGGTGGAGAACCATGGTGATGAGTGAGAATTTGGGATCATTTATGTTGGAAAAGACCCTTAAGATCACTGAGTCCAGCCCTAAACTTAGCACTGACAACCCCACCACTAAAAAGCATCCTCAAGAGTCACATCTTCACTTTCTAATACCTCCAGGGATAAAAGTAGGAAGGAACTGTGGAGTCCTTATCTCGGAGAGATGAAGGATGAATCTCTGAGAACACCTGGGAATGCTTCAGAGACCACAGCTTCTTTGAGGCACAGCATCTTCTCTTTTAGGATGTCTGATTTGTGAGGACTAATTCTGTCACTGGATTTAAGAGAAGCTGAGTTTTGATACCAGCTCATCCAAGCCCATTTGTGACCACAGACTACCCAGTTAACTTCCTTGCACCTCAATCTCCCTGAAAGTGAGAAAATACTGCAGAGCATTTGTGGGGATAAAATCAAAGTATCAATGCACTGCTCAAACGATGAAAACACAACTGCACCTTCTTCCTTTGGTAAGATTATTTGCTTCTGAGTTGTCCATTCCCCTTTAAAAATGATAACTTTCCCCCCCCCCATCATATTGATACCTCACAGCTATCAGATAAAGAATTCACATTGTATTTTTACTGCTTTCTCACCAAACTCTCCTATGAAGCAGCCTACAGAAGAAGTGGCTGAGAATGTGGTCACCTTTCCCTGGTTTTTGCTCACTGGATGACCGTGAAGGTCTCTTCCAGCCTCGATGATTCTGTGATTCCGTGACATTTTGAAGCAGAACAGAACTTACCTGTGTTTCCTGCTTCACTGAAAAAGTTTGGAGCGTATTTCTGAGACTGCAGAGGCTACTTCCTTATGCACGCAGAGGACGATGTCACACAGAGTGCCTTCCTGCCAGCTAGCTGGGATTTTGCTGAGAGGAGTGGAAAAAAGCTGTTAGCACCTCTCCTTCCTCAGCAGTGTAATCCCTCAGGAAAATGTAGCCCCAGAAAAAGAAGCCCGGAGGCACAAAACAATGCAAGAACCTAGAAGAACTACTTTTTTTAAAAGCTTTTTTTCCTCCTTAACTGTGTAGCACCAGAGTGGAGCTCAGTGGATCAAAGAGAAACCCAGGGGGGATCTTCCCCCTCTCCACAGCTCCCTGACAAGAGTTGGTGGGGCCAGGGTGGGATCGAGCTCTGCTCTCAGGGAACGAGGAATAGGACAAGAGGAAGTGGCCTCAAGTTGCACCAAGGGAAGTTTAGATTGGATATGAGGAAAAATTTATGCAAGGAAAGGGTGGTCAAGCATTGGAATGGGCTGCCCAGGGCAGTGCTGGAGTCCCCATCCCTGGAGGGATTTCAAAGCCGTGCAGATGTGGCACCTGGGGACGTGGGTCAGTGGTGGCCTTGGCAGGGCTGGAGGAACGGTTGGACTTGATGATCTTAAAAGCCTTTTCCAAATTAACCAATTCCATGACTCTAAGGTGGACACCAGGACACAGTAGAGCTCAGAGTGCACGAAGAGAGGGTGAGGAGGGCTGGTTTTGGGGGAGTTGCCAGTATGGCCCATCCAGAGCCAAATGCAGGACATGGAGAAAGCAGCTCTTGGAGGGCCTTGGGTTGCCAAATCCAGAGCCCCTGAGCTGTGGGGCTGGGGTCAAAGCGCGGAGGTTTCTGCTCTGCTGAACTCCAGGATGGGATCCTGGCTGGGTGCCATTGTCCTGCCAGTTCCAATTTCCAGTCCCCTGCTCTGGTGGGGCTGAGCAGAGGCTGCAGGTGAGCTGGAGCCGTGTGCTGAGCACTGCTGAGCCCGGCTGTTGCCAGCCTTAGCCTTCAAAATCACATTACCCTGATACAATTTGCAGTCCTGGAGACCTCCAGGCAGCACCAAGCACACAAGCTGCCTTCTTTCCTGCTGCCCAGCCTGTGTTTCCCTTACCCCTCACCACGGGGATTTTTGTGTTTGTTTAATATTTTATTTCAACAGAAGTGAAGCACCTGCACAATAGGCTCCAAATAAATAAATAAATAAATAAAACAGGCCCATTCTTTTCCAGCAGGCCTCTGGCTGGGGAGGTGACAGTTTTTGCATGCCATTACACGTGAGTGATTCCCAGCAGTCAGTGATGGAGCAAGAGTATTGGCTCCAGTACTTTTCCATGAGCATTAGAATATTGCTGGATTTTAATGATGGGCCGTGCTGCATCCAGTTGAAATGGGTTGGATGATGGTGTCTGTGTGCTCCTAATCAGATAAATCACTATAAGAAAATTATATTCGGCTTCTGGCCAGCCTTGGGCTGGTTTTGGGGGAGTTGCCAGTATGGCCCATCCAGAGCCAAATGCAGGAGGTGGAGAAAGCAGCTCCTGAAGGGCATTGGGTTGCCAAAATTTGGGTGGGGAGTCGCTCAGCCATGCTGTGGTGAGGACACCTCCACCTGATCCCCAGCACTGGGAGAGGGGAAGGCTGTGGGGAAGGATGAGGGGTCAGCAGGGACATGCCCAGGGTAGAGAAAACCTCCAAGGGTGGCTCCTGGGGACTGTGTTTAACACCAGCCCCAGCACAGGCTGCCTGTGCCAAAGGAGTTTGATCTGGCAGTGAGCTGAGGAGCATTGCCAGTGTGGAGGAAAACAGGACACCATCCCAGGAAGAAGTGAAAGATCCCAAAGTACAGACGTCAGATAAAATTTGGTGGCATGGAGTCCCAGCATCACGTGCTTTGCAGGCTAATAAGAATTTTTGCTAGAAACTGGGATTCTGTCCTCCTAGGATTGGCCCAGGAGGCAGAAAGTTTGTGTGCACAGGTTTGTCTCCAAGCCATGGGGAGCTGTAATGTGATGCAGGCATGGCAAAGAGGAGTGTGACGAGTAGATGTCCCACGGAGTTATTTTCAGAAGTGAAGGGGATACCGAGTCCCATTGCAAAGCACTGCCCTGGCACCTCCTTTGGGGCAAGACCTGTGCGATGTTTGAATCCTGACCAAGAAGGTTAAATCCCCACTGAGAGATCAGGGAAAAGCCATTCCAGTTATCCAGGTCTTGCACTGTCCAATTTATGAGAGGAGGCAACAGGACCTTGGTTGGTGTATTGCAGCAACATGTAGACGCTGAAAAGCTTTGGCAGAGAAATTTTTCAGCTTTCTGCAGCATTCTGGGAGAGCTCTGTGGTTCTCATGAAAGCTATGAAAAACACTGCTACGGGTTTTTGTAAACTGGGTCTTTATCTGTGCACCTGGGATCTGTTTTTCAGAGTTGTTATCGTGCACAGTGAAATAATATTTTGGAGTAGGTGTTGTGAGCCTTGGCCAATAGGACGGGGGGTGGCTGGTCCAAGATCCAATGACCTCCTGTCATCTTTGGGAACCAAGTTATATAAATCAAATTACAATTAATTAAATAACCACTTTCTTCCTGAACTTGGATTGTGTTGTTACTCGCCGTTCTCGGTACGTCACAGCGACAGCAACATTTCCAAATTGGAAATTCCCAAAAGTGGTGGATAATGAAAGTTGTTTCATAGTCAGGAACGGAGAAAATGTGAAGTTGGAGAAGAACCAGTCCAGAGGAAGAGGAAATAACATCTTTTTGTCAGATGTGCACTGCAGCACGGCGTGTGTCAGGAGGAACATGGGCTGTAGAGCAAGGAGAGACAGCAAATACTGAGTGTACAGGACCTGCAGCGTGTCAGAGGCACCTGAAAAGAGTGAATTCAACCAGTGCTAAATGTCCTTAGCAAATTACTCCTCACTCCCATCCTTAGCAGTGCGTTTTTAACTCGTGGTGATCTTTTCCTGACTGTCACTATTCCAAACCTCAGCATCAACCTCTTCCCTAAGTGACTCCTGCTAAAAACACAGATATTTTGGTGCCTGCCGTCTCAAGGGGGGCGTGTTGAAGTCGTGCCTGCTACAACTCGAACATCAGAGAGCCTGGCAGACACTCGATCCCAGTGGCGTCAGCGGGTGGGACTCAGAAACCTGCGCCGGGATAATCCCCCGGGAGGTGACGAAGCCTCCTTGTGTTACGGACAGACCCCAGCCCGCAGTGCCCAGGCTGGCAGCAGGGCTCAGCCACATGCCAGAGATGAAGGTCAGACACTCCTGAAGGGTGCCCTGTCAGGCTGTGTTTTTTGTTTCCAAATTAGACGCGGAGCCGACGGCAGAAACTCGGGAAGTTCTTCTTCCTTGCTTGGGGCCATCACCTGTGGGGTTCTGCCCCTTTGCTCAGGTGAGACCCCACCTGCAGAGCTGCCCCAGCCCTGGGGCCCAGCACAGGGAGGACGTGGAGCTGCTGGAGAGAGGCCAGAGGAGGCACCAGGATGAGCAGAGGGATGGAGCAGCTCTGCTGGGAGGAAAGGCTGCGAGAGCTGGGATTGTTCAGCCTGGAGAGGAGAAGCTTTGGGGTGACCTCAGTGTGGCCTTGCAGGGCCTGAAGGGGCTGCGGGAACCATGGAGAGAGACAATTCCCAAGGGCTGGAGGGCCAGGACAAGGGGAAATGGCTTCAGACTGACAGAGAGTAGGGTTAGATGGGCTATTAGGAAGGAATATTTTACTGTGAGGGTAGAAGGCCCTAGAACAGATTTCCCAGAGAAGTTTTGGATGCCCCTGGAACCCTGAAAGCATTTCTCAGTGACACAGATTGCTCGCAGAAAGAAAACCCCAACAGCTGCCTTTTGGTCAAAAACTGACTCCAGCAGGAGTAATTTTTTTCCTGTGAGTTGGATGAGCTTTTTGTACAAGGCGTTTCCTCTAAAGGAGTTAGATTAAAAAAGAAAGGTTCCACAAAAGCAAAGCTCAATGACCTTCTTATATTTTGCCTGATTTTTTTTTTTTAAAAAGAAGTGTTTCCCCTCTTTCTTTGTGTGCAAGGGCTGGGAGACACCCTCTGTGCTGAGAAGATGCCAAAAAGGGAGCTTCTAACTCCCCTGCCCTCGCTACCAAAGCTTGGCCATGCAAACCCAATGAAAGACTCCAGAGTCTCCAATTGCTTAAAGATTTGATGGTTTAACATTTGAAGCCCAACTCTGACTGAATCCCTAAAAGCACGGAGCTGACATAGTGGGCAAGAGGAAACAAGGACAGGTACATTCACTGCCCTGTATGAACGATGAATGAGCCCTGAACTTGTGGGCAGCCAGTTTTCCTGGCCTGACTCACGCTAAAGAGGAGCTGCGAGGGTGCTGACACCCCCGTGTCTGGGTGAGCACAACACACCCTGATCTGGGTGGGTCATGGTTTGGTTCTCCTGAAAAAAAGGGGATTGAGAGTGGGAATATAAGCTAGAGATCAGATAAAATGCTTATAAGCACAGCAAGTTGTACTACCCGCAAATTTTGTTGGTTTTTTAAAAAAGTATTCTTTTCACAGAATCACGGAATCGTTGAATTTGGAAGAGACCTTCGAAATCACCCAGTCCCACCATAAGCCCCCTAAACCATGTCCCAAAGTGCCACATCCTCTTGAACATTTCCAGAGGTGGCAACTCCACCACCTCCCTGGGCAACTCATTCCAAGGCCGGGCCACTCTTCCAGGGAAAAAGGTTTTTTCCCTATATCTAATCTGAACTACTCCTGGCACAACTTGAGGCCATTTCCCCTCATTCTTTCACTTGAGAGTCATGTTTCATGTTTAAAAAACGCCATTCATGTAAAGTCACCTGACAAGGAAGCCCTCAGAAATAAATCTGTAAACACTCAGCTGGACACTGTCCTTGTTGTCCACACCTTGGAGATCACATTTCATGGGGCAGAGTGGAAGAGGGCTGAAGTAAAACACACAAGCTGTGGCCACCCTGGCTGCAGGAAGACCTGAACTCTGTGTTTGCTGAGGGTGCAGGGAGCAAAACTGGGGCTCTTCAGCTTGGTGTTTGGGCAGGGTCTGCTCCACCAGCTATTTATTTTATTTAGTGACTCTTAAATACCCTCAGGGTGTCCCCCTGTGCAAGATGAGTAATGCAAGCACCAGCCCAGGGTGCAGAAATGAGGGAGATCCTCTCCAGAACCAGACATTCTTCATAGAGGGAATGTTGGTCACAACAACCCCGTGGAGCTCCAGGCTGGGCAGAGGGGCTGGAAAGCTGGGAAAGGCCCTGGGGGTGCTGGTGCCAGCGGCTGGACACGAGCCCAGGGGTGCCCAGGTGGGCAGGAGGCCACTGGCAGCTGGCCTGGATCAGGAATGGTGTGTCCAGCAGGAGCAGGGCAGGGATTGTCCCTCTGTGCTGGGCACTGAGAGGCCCCTCGAGGGCTGTGCCCAGTTGTGGCTCCTGCAGNGCACAACTCCCTGACAGGAGGGGGCAGCCGGGGGGGGTCGGGCTCTGCTCCCAGGGAACAGGGACAGGAGGAGAGGGAACGGCCTCAGGCTGGGCCAGGGGAGCCTCAGGTTGGACACCAGGAGCAGGAATTTCCTCATGGAAAGGGAGGTCAGGCCTTGGAAAGAGCTGCCCAGGGAGGTTTGGAGTGCCCATCCCTGGAGGTGCCCAAGGAAGGCCTGGAGGTGGCACTCAGTGCTCTGGGCTGGTGACAAGGTGAGGATCAAAGTGTGGGCTGGATGACCTTGGAGGCCTTTTCCAACCTCAGTGATTCCACGGTTCTGTGTTTCAGCGGCAGGTGGAGGACACAGCAATGGCTCCTTTGGCAAGGCGGGGGTTTCAGCACTGCAGCTCCCAGAGGTCCTGCGGGAGCTGCCTCTCCCCTCTCCCAGGGTCACACCCCCTGCTCCAGCCTGGATCCTCATCCACGAGATCCCTGGCTCACGTACCCGACAAATCCTCGAGCAACGAAGAAAAAAAGTTGGAAGCTGACCACAAAGCAGATGTTAAATGTGAGTTAAATACCCAGGAAATCATGGAGAAGATGGACATGTGGTTGACCAATATCCACTGTCATCTGCTGAAAAAAAAGCCCAATCCAAAACCCAAATAGAAAAAAAAAAAAGAAGTATATATTTTAATGTATAAATATTTAAAAAGCATTGATAAGTATTTGTGGAGCCAGGGGTATTACTCAATTTACAAAACCACTGCAAAAACGCTCTGAGGGAATAGAAAATAGTGTGGTACAGCAAGTGGATGGAGAACTGTACTGATAAACAAGGCTTACCCTAAAAAATAGGGGAAAAAAGCTATAATTTTATTTCAGATGCTGACAGGGCACTATGTTATAGATCAGTTCCAGAGCCAAAAAATAGAATAAGAATATAAATATAAATAATATAAATATAAACAAGAATATAAATAAGAAATAAATGTTCACTGAATGGCATTTTTTTTCTTTTGTGAAAAACACGCTTCACTCCTTGCAATTCATCTTGAAACAGAGTGGAAACATTTCAAAGAGTAACAAAGTCAAAAAAAAGTTCATTTCTGTTGAGCTTTTAGGAGAACTTTTTTGAATTTCCAATTTCTTTGAAGGTAATATTGTATCACATTTCCTCTGCATCCCACTTTATACCAACGCTGTGCTCGGCAGCAGGTTAACTTGTGCTCAGCTGGATTTGGAGCCTTCTGCTCTATGCAAGGCTCTGCAGGACGTGCAGGGAAGGGTGGGCTTTGTTTTTTAAATTTGGAAACTTTGGCATACTTGGTTTCAACCCAAATGACCTGAAACTTCTCTCTTGACAAGCCCTTGTTTTGAACGAGATCAAAAAATATTCTATTTGGATCCCTCCCCCTTGGCTTTTGCTCTCTTGCTGGCCCAGAACAGGAACAGGCCGATAATAAATTTTAAATAAAAGCACATTAAACTCAGCAGCTCAGAAGGAGCCATTTGTCAGAGCCATAACGGAGTGAACATTTTTTGGCACTTCAATCAGGCTCCATCAAAACCTCCATCTCATGCTCTGCACCAGACAACGGCGCTCAGATCAATCAGGGCTGAGAAAACATTTGCAGGCAGATAAGGCTGGGAGGGAAGGAGTTTATTAAACCCCGGTTTCAGTCATTGTTTCCCAGGGATCACATCCGCGGCTGGGAGTTGTCCTTCCCTCCCGAGTTAAGGGGACGAGAGCTCTGCCCTGTCCCCGTGGGGAGGCTGCAGATTCCCTGCTCCCAAAGAGGGTTCCCGGCATGGAGTGTTCCATGCTGATCCTACAGCAGTATCCCAACGCCTGGGCTCCATCCTCTGACCTGCACAGCTCCAGGGTGACCCCGACCTTCTCCTGGGCTTTTCATGACTGACCCTTTTCCTTTCCCTTTCTCCCTTTCCATTTATCCCTTTCCCTTTCTCCCTTTCCCTTTTCCCCTTTCTCTTTCTCTTTCTCTTTTTTCCCTTTTCCCCTTTTCCCCTTTCCCTTTCCTTTCCTCTTTTTCCCTTTTTCCCTTTCTCTTTTTCCCTTTTCCCTGTTCTCTTTCCTTCTTCCCTTTCCCTTTCTCCCTTTCCGTTTATCTCTTTCTCTTTTTCCCTTTTTCCCCTTTTCCTCTTTCCCCCTTTCCTTTTCCCCCTCCCTTTCCCCTTTTCCCTTTCCCTTTCTCCCTTTCTCTTTCTGTTTTTCCCTTTTCCCCTTTTCCCCTTTCCCCCTTTTTCCCTTTCCGCCTTTCCCTTTCCCTTTATCCCTTTCCATTTTTCCATTTTTCCCTTTCCCCTTTTTTCCTTTTTCCATTTTCCTTTCCCCTTCCCTTTCCCTTTTTTCCTTTTCCTTTCCCTTTCCCTCCTCTTTTCCTTTTTTCTTTTTTTCTTCAAAATGAGCGGACAGGGCAAAAAAACCACAAACACACGGGAAGCCTTCACACACTTCCAGTTAATTGCACAGTGGGCAGGGACCAAAAAAAAAAAAAAAAATCTGCTTTCCTTATTCCTTCAGGCAGAAGCCCTGGAGCGTGTGATTCGATTACCGTCACCGTAAGGGCAGTGCTCTGTGCCTGCTGGGAGAGAGGACAGCTCTGGGGGGCCCAGGGGGTCACTGGTGCCCAGGGCAGACACGGACACCCTCAGCTGTGTCCAGTCCCTGTCCCTCCAGACTGCTCCTCACAGCCAAAGGCTCCTTCCAGGAGAGCTCCAAACGCCACAGGTAGCGCGGGGGAGGTCGTGCTGCACTTTTCTGGTGGCCCCAGCATTTCACAACCTGCACCATTTATTGAAACAAGCCACATGCCTTAGTTAAAGCCTAAATGGCTCCAAGCCCAATGCCACTAATGCAAAAGGAGGGGTGTGGGAAGCTCTGGCGGCACTTGAGAGCCCCGGTGCCACATTTTCATCCAGGGTGCTCTGCCAGGCGCTGGTCTGGTGCTCAAGGAAGGAAGAGTTAACGGGACTCAGGCCCTGGAAACAGCTCAGGACACGGGATGTAATCAGCTGAGATGGCTCAGCCCGGCGAGGGGGGATGAGGAGGGAGCTGCCTGCTCTATGTAGGTCACGGCTGAGGCCAAACCTTTGAGCCCTGGCCAGCGTGAGGCCGGCAGGGATGAGGGTGAGGATGGGCTGAAACCCAGAGTGCCGTGGCTGCCAGCCCCGAGCCCATCCTCAGAGGGCAGGGAGAGCTGAAAGCCATGCAGAGCCAGGGTTCACCCTGCTCTTTGGGGTGGTGAGATGGCTTTGGCATCTTCAGGAAGGATATTGGGAAGGAATTGTTCCTTGGGAGGGTGGGGAGGCCCTGGCACAGGGTGCCCAGAGCAGCTGTGGCTGCCCCTGGATCCCTGGCAGTGCCCAAGGCCAGGCTGGACATTGGGGCTTGGAGCAGCCTGGGACAGTGGAAGGTGTCCCTGCCCATGGCAGGGGTGGCACTGGATGGGCTTTAAGGTCCCTTGCAACCCAAGCCATTCTGTGATTGTATGACATCAATGCACCCAAATATCAAAGGGCAGGTGCCAAGGGGATGGGGCCAGACTCTTTCCAGTGGTGCCCAGCAGCAGGACAAGGCAAAAACTGCAACACACGAAGTTTCATCTGAATATGAAGGAAAACTTTCCTGTGGTGGTGACAAAGCTTGGGAAGAGGCTCCCCAGAGAGGCTGTGGAGTCTCCTTCTCTGGAGATACTCGAAACCTGCCTGGACACGATTCTGTCAGCAGGAAAAACCCTTCTGTGCTCTGAGGGATTAAAGTAGGACAGGAGGCAGCCCCAGGAGCATTGATGGCCATAGGAGTCAGCTGTGGGGATAGTACACAAGGCTGGCTGCCCACTTCCCTTGTTACCTGCTGATGCGGAGAGGTATTTCGGCCTCGTTTGCACAAGTTGTGGCAGAATTTTACATATTTTGGTCTCATTAGGTGAGCACTGTTCCAACACCCTCCCCCACCACCCCTCCCCCCCCATAGCAGAGGTGCTGTTATAAAATCAGTGAATACAAATCATGCGTAGTGAGGTACCTGACGTGTCTTGTCTACCAAAGTCCCTGCACTGTCTGCCAAAGGTGTGGGTTTAGAATCACAGAATGGGTTGGTTGGAAGGGACCTTAAAATTGCTCTCATTCCACCCCCTGCCACGGGCAGGGACACCTTCCACTATCCCAGGCTGCTCCAAGCCCCAGTGTCCAACCTGGCCTTGGACACTGCCAGGGATCCAGGGGCAGCCACAGCTTCTTTGGGCAAAACCCACCAATTTTGCGTCAGTAGAATTATAAACCTGTAAATCTGAGGGTAGAAACCATTTTGCTGCCTTACAAATAGGTTTCATTGGTAACAATTTTCCTCACGTTAGATGGATCTGCACTGCTGTTAGTGTCTTTGCAACGTAAACTGCGCCCATTGAAGGGCTGAGGCTGTTATTTCAACCAAACTCCTCCTCCGGACTGAAATAAATCTGTGTAGATTCTCTGCAGAAAAATCTTGAAAAGCTCTACATGAACACTGGGTTTAATTTTGCATTAAAGTGAATATCCTTGAAACTCCCAGTGCAGTCAGCAGTGAAGCCATCAAAACATCCCATTCCTACACCAAGTGGCAGACTGTAAATCAGTGACCCCCTCCAGCTGCAAGAGCTCCTGCGCCTGCCCCCACAGCGGCCTTATCAGCACATGTGCTCAGAGAAACCCAAGGACAGAGCTCCTACTCACATTTTTCACAGTGGCGAGAAAACAAAACGCAGCAAAACTCAACCCCAGCCAAACAATGGCACCTTTTGGTGGGTGTTCGCAGCCTGACCTTATCTCTGCCCGCCTCGTGCTCTGACAGACTCGGCTGTGGAAATATTTGCTGTCACTTAGCCAGGCCATGTCCACTCAGGCTTGTCTCAGAGGAGATGACAACACAGAGCCACCGATGCAACCAGCGATTCAAGCTGCTGGTTTTCTGCTTGAAGAATGGATGGGAGTGCTGGGCGGGGGCTGAGTTTGGGGCTGAGTCTGGCTTGGAAGGCAGAAACACCCCTTAGTTCAAGCTGAATTTTAAGTCATATGAGGAGTGGCTTGTGGAGCTGGGGTTGTTTAGACTGGAGGAGGCTCAGAGGGGACCTCGTTCCTCTCTATGACTCCCTGACAGGAGGGGCAGCCAAGTGGCCCCTGCTCCCAGGGGACAGGGACAGGAGGAGAGGGAATAGCCTCAAGTTGTGCCAGGGGAGGCTCAGGTTGGACATCAGGAAGAATTTCTTCACTGAAGGGGTGATTAGACATTGGAAAGAGCTGCCCAGGGAGGTTTGGAGTGCCCATCCCTGGAGGTGTCCAAGGAAGGCCTGGAGGTGGCACTCAGTGCTGTGGGCTGGGGACAAGGTGGGCATCGGGCACAGCTGGGACTCGATGGTCTTGGAGATCTTTTCCAACCTAAACGATTCTGTGAATATCCTGCTCCGTGAGCCCCACCTCCTCCTCCTCATCCACTGAACAGCATCCAGGCTCTCTTTTTTTTTTTTAAAATTTGATCTGGCCTCTTTTGATGACTAAGGGAACAGGAAGATTACAGTTTAAGTATATAATTTTCATTTGATGTGACAGGTTAAAGCTATGTGCATTTAGAGCAGGCCTAGATTATTTTAGTTCAATTGCAACACTGATTTAGGCCCTGACTCACTCTTTGAGGCCTGACTTCATGGAGATATATGTTGGCTTAAGTTTACTGCTGGTGAAATAGAGGCACATGTGTGCATTACTCTGCTGAAATGCTGGGGTAGGGGTGGACTCACACAGCAAACACAATCCTGAATCAGAGGCAGAGAGGAGTAGACTGTGCTTGTCGGGTGATTTTTTTTCCCCAGCGCAAAGGCTCGATATCCCAGAGTTTATTTTCCTTCCCCCCCGTGCCCCTCCCAGACACTGGGCCGTGTAATTGCCCGTGCAGGGAGTGCCTTGAGACCGAGTGCCCTGGAGCCCCCCTGGCTTTGCTGACAGCTGGGCAGCCTAAAAACCGTGGAGAAGCAAATTGCTAAAACTCACAGAGCAGGCGGGGAGCAGTGACCTGGAGCTGACTGGCCTGGCTGGAGGGAGCGGAAACTGCTTTATATGGATTGGCAATGCATTCTCCCCCTCTGCACTGCCCCTGCGAGCCCCACCTGCAGCGCTGTGTCCAGCTCTGGGTGCCCAGCATGAGACAGACGTGGATCTGTTGGAATGAGCAAGGGCGGGAGCACCTCTGCTATAGAGACAGGCTGAGAGAGCTGGGATTGTTCAGCCTGGAGAAGAGAAGGATTCAGGGAGACCTTTGAGCCCCTCTCAGTTAATGCATTACAAGAGAGCTGGAGAGGGACTTTTCACAAGGGCATGGAGTGACAGGACGAGGGGGGACGGCCTTGAGCTGAGGGAGGGCAGGGATAGAATATATATGAGAAAGAAATTCTTCCCTGGGAGGGTGGGAGGCCCTGGCACAGGGTGCCCAGAGCAGCTGTGGCTGCCCCTGGATCCCTGGCAGTGTCCAAGGCCAGGTTGGACATTGGGGCTTGGAGCAGCCTGGGACAGTGGGAGGTGTCCCTGCCTGTGGCACTGGATGATCTTTAGGGTCTCTTCCAACCCAACCCATTCTGTGATTCCATGATTTCCCCTTTTAGGGCTTCCCTGATCGCAGCCAGTGTGCGGTGTGATGTTCAGCAGCAGTGTGGGCAGAGTTTGGAGCCCCAGGCCCCGCACTGCTTTCCCATTTTCCATGGGAAAATGCCCCGTTTCCAGGTGGAGGGCAGAAACTTTTGTGTGTGCAGCAGCTGTCAGACTTTGTAGGTCAGACTGTGACAAAGGAAGTGTTAGCACTTTCCCAAAACTAAAGCAAAGGTTTATTTGGGAACTTGGAGTACAAAGGAGAGAGTCATGCACGCAGAGGGAGGCACAGGCATTCTTAGGTGCCTTAGCTAACTAATGCTTCCTCATTACAGGAAACTAAAACTACCCAGGAGTGGGGGTTTTTGAATAACAAAAAAA
>VZTI01000688.1:218448-295918 GCA_013397865.1 Struthidea cinerea | reverse complement strand
AAAAAAAAAAAAGCTTTTGGGGCCGTCCTTTCTGCAGCAAATCTGGAAGTGGATCTGGACCTATCTTCTCACTCATGTTTCTCCTGTGAAGTACAACAAGCAAACAGCGTTTTGTGTGTCTCCTTAACTACATCCCTCCATCTCCAGCCTTGGAGTGGAGGGGGAGGAGAAAGGGAGCTGCCAGCAGCTCGCAGTGATTGATTTGTCTCGTGTTTTTTTATGCTGCGCTCTCACAACCTGTTTCAAAAAATGACAATGACAAATCAAAGCAAAGATTTTCTCGCTAGAAATTCACAGTGCCCTGCATCATCCGTGGGTATTTTTCTATTAAATGAGATGCATTATCCATAACGTTTGTCTGGGAATACTCTTTTCTGCTGGAGCTCGCAGCCTGTAGAAGAGAAATGTCTTTCCCCCGGAGCCATTTGCTTCAATAATTGTTGTGGTGTGAAGCTGTCACTGTTGCTGTCACCAGGGGCCAGTTTATAAAGGTGAAAGTGCTTCAGTTCTCCACGTGCTCCAAGTATTGGAAGTGGCCCTTGGAAAGGGCTCGGGTGTCCCGCCTGGACTTGTGCTGTGCCCTGAAGCAAAGGCTTGACTGTGCCTGGGGCCGAGGGCTGTCCGGAGCCCAGACAGCTCCGGGGTCAAGCAGAGCGGGGGTCCAAGGAAAGGGGCGGTGAGCGGAGCCCGAGGGATGCTGTCACCCCGGCGACGCGGCTGCCCGGGGCACGCAAGGGGTGAGGTTTGTTCCCCTTTCCCCTTTCTCCGGGTTGTCATTCCTCATCAGGAAAAACCCCTCCGAGGGTGCCTCGATGCAGGCTTTTGAGCAGAGGGGGATTTCTGTCCCATTGAGCAAATCAAGGCTGTGTTGCTGGTAACTGGGAGCGCCCGGCCGAACTTTCCCAGCGCCGGGAAGGGCTGGCGCTGCTCTGACACGATTCCCAGCTGCCGCACCTGGCAGGACGCTGCCTCCCCCTCCCATCCAAAATATCCAAAATAAAAACATTCACAGCCAGCTCCTAACCTGCCCTTCCCTGCCGATGGAGCCGCAGCGGTTCAGTGGGTCTGTTCCCCACGGGGGAGAGGGAGGGAGGGAGGCAGGGAGAGGGAGGGAGAGAGGGAGGGAGGAGGGAGAGAGGGAAGAGGCAGGCAGGGAGTTCAGGTTACCGCTGCCGCATCGCCGCCTTCCTTCGCTTCTGGCTCCGGAGACGCAGCCGAGGATGAGCCCCTCGCTGGGGATGGCCGGGCTGCGGGGGGACAGGGGGGCTCCAGGACGGCTGTAGCCGGCGATCCCGCTGGGAAGAGCCGCCCGCCGCCGGAGCCGCCTGAGGATGTGCTGCGGGCGCCCGAGGTGAGAAGGTGCCTCTTTCCTTCCCCCAGCTCCAGGTAGGACCGTGAGCAGCGACTGAGCCCCTTCAGCCGTGGATGTGCCCTCGGAGCCCCGTCTCCGACTTTCCCAAACTCTCCGACGGCCGCGGTGGGTGGGGAGAGGGAGGGGAGAGGAGAGGGGGCTGCAGGTGTGACCCCCGCTCGGAAGACCGGGATGAAAATCCATCCAGACCTCCCTGTCCAGGGATGTCCCCAGCAGTGCGTGGCCCCACAGTGGGCGCCGGACTGCCATGTCCATCCCCTGGTAGAAAGGGTATCGTGGTAATTGGCACCAGGGCAGACTGATTTGGGGCTGAGAACGCGGTAAGGAGTAATCTCGTTTGCCAGACTTAACGGGTCTTTTACATGGGGGAACATTTTGGCAGCCCCACATGAAGACCAGGATCAGATAGGACAAAGCCAGGGCAGCGTTCTCCTCGCTGTCCTGCTGGGAGCTTGGATAAAACGCTGAAAAAAGAAGACCAACGAAGCACAGGTAAGTAATTAAAAAAGCAGCCGCTGGACCTGATCCCGCAAACATTTCTGTGTGCAATCAGCACTTTTAAAGCCAAGTAGTTATGGACAAAGGATTTGCCAGCATCAGGGCCCCCCTGCTGGATTTGAGTTCCTTTGCTTTCTGTCTGAGCCCTGCAAGCCAAACGAGGAGCTGGACACTGTCCCTTCCAGGTAACATTTGCCACGGGACAGCGAGGGGAGCTCGGATGCCCGTCCTGGGCTCTCTCTGCCCGGAGCAGAAACTCCCTGATGGCCAGGAAGATTTTTCCTTCCTCAGTACCAGACTTGCTGCTTTCACAGACACATGAATGCAAAGAGTTAGTTCAACTATTGGAGGAGTATAAAGTCCCAAACACCAAAAAACGACTGTGCCAAGAGGCAGCATGAAACCAAAGGGCAAAGCACGAGACACCAGGGTCACCTGCTCCAAGTGCTCCCCCAGCTTAAAATAGAGGAGGAAAAACATCTGCAAGATAACATCCTGGCAGGTCCTCATCCTACAGTGATATCGTCAGGACTGAGCAGCGCTCAAAGATTTAGGAGTGATATTGGGATATCTTCATTGGTGATTTTTCCCATTTTGAATGGGTTTTTTTTTTGTACAATCTGCATAATTATCACTTCAGTGCTATTTTACCTCTTCCTTCGTGTATCTTGAGACTGTTTCCAAGGGAGAAGAGCAAGATCTTCATTCTATCTGAAATGCCATTTTCAGTTTTATTTCTCTTTTGCATTAAGATGAGGAAAAACAACAAGCAGTGCTACTTGTAAATGAGGGTCCAATAAATAATTTGGTTTGGGGACATAGAATTTTTGAAGAATGGTGCTTCTGTAACTCAGAGAACTGGACTTTTGGAGTCCTGGCAGTGGCAACAAGAGCCCGAGGAAGAAATTTCCTCATTGCTTTGTTTATGAAGATAAGAAGAATGTGAGCTGGATTTTATTCCTGTTCAGCACAATGAAGCACACCGGTTTACACAGGGTCAGGTTGCTCTGATTCATCCCATTGTGGACAGTTGCTTATCCGTGCTGAGATCTGGGGTTTGGAATATAGCAAGTAGGGTGAAATTGCTGATTCATGAGGCCATTCTGAAGTTAAATATGCCCATTAGCATCAGTGGTTAAAGGAGAGTGGAGGCATTGTAGGAGTAGAGGGAGCATTAGGAGAAGAGTCTATTAGCATTGGAGAGAGACCCAGAAGGAGGTGGTTGAAGGGATGGTTCACTCAGCAGGTGAAGGGAGGACAGAGATAGGAGGAGAAGGCTTTTAGGCTGAATGTTTGGGAAGAAACCAAAACGAGAGAGCAAGGAGGGAGAGCCCCAGGGTGCTGCTCTTTTCCCTGCCTGTGAGAGAGGATGCCCTTGGCTGGCTGCCTGCCAGCTCTGTTTGCATCACCAGTGGAAGTGGATTAAATCAAAAGTGTCCAAATACGCTCCCTAAAAAGGACACGAAGCACCTGCAGTGAGGGTTGGACTGTACCGGCTGTCCTGTAACCCGGGTCCCTGCACTGATGGTCTGAGCTCTGCAACAGGACGCCTCCAGCCCCCACTGCAGCATCTTTCTCCATCCTGGAAGAAGGAGCTGGCCTTCCTAAATGCCCAAACTGAACATTTTTGTGGGTGTTTTAGGGCCAGGATTCATCCGGAGAATTTTGCAGGTGGCTCGGAAAAGCAAACTGGTATTTTAAAATAGAAGCGAGCTTCCTTAGCTTGGCTAAAGTCCCTGGGAACACATTTCTTTTTGACTCCTCAGTTGCAGCACTTCTTTCCTGTGACATTACCAGAGGAGCTGCACCTCCTGCCAAACTTTTTGCTGGTTTTGAGAGCAAAATCACATTTTGGTCTGAGGATGCTTTTTTGGCTTTTCCAAACAGTTGTCATGAGCAAGCACTCGTGGTTGGGTGGATGAGATCAAGGTGCATTAAGAGCTAATGGCTCTTGATGATTTTTTTTAATAAAGAGGAAGATGCATCCTCTGCTTCAAAAGAATCCATGCCACAAAGGCTTCTCTCTGGCCATGATCTTTATTCTCCTTTAGGCATCTGGGTAGGGTCAGAGGCAGAACCCAAGACCACCTGGTCTGGGCCATGGCAACCATTTTAATAATGGAAATCTCCACACCCGAGGTGACACTTCTTTATCTGCCACTTTTCTGGGTGGATGTGGCCCACGAATGTCTGTTCTTTCCTTGCAAAAATTAAGATGGAGCTATTAAATGGGTGAATGTTGCCTGCTAAACTCCTCCTGTGCCTGTGCTCTGCCTCTGGGAGAGCGGCCGTGTTTAGGCTGTGTTTGTACAATCTGCTGGGACTGTGGTTAACCACCAGTAAATCACCCTCTGTGGTACAGAAAATATGATTCAGAGGAGGAAATGGTGCAAATTTGCCTCTGTAGGGGTGAGGTTAAGGAGTTACTGTGGGTCAGGTGGCTCTTCTGAAATGGTCTCATAGCACAATGGGGCATGGAAGTGAAACTTGCAGGGACTCTTATTCAGTTACTGAATTTTAACCAGTTTATAATTTAAAGTTTCTCTTTTTTTTTTTTTTTTGATCATGGTTTTTCTTTGATTGCTGTGAAAAATGTTTCTTTGCTTATAATAACTGTGCCAGTGTTCAGGCTATGTTGGCCATGCCCTTAAGAACACAGTTGTATGCAAATATCTGTATATATCATATAATTTATACATTTCACTTGTATTGGCTTATATTAATCTAGACTGTAACATCTCACTCTAATATTTTTTTCTCTAGAAAATTCATAACTTCCCTTGTTTTTACTGTACATATTTTCTTTCCTTATAATCATTTTTCATTCTTTCCTTATTAAAAACCCGAAGTGGTAAATGAAAACCAGCCCAACGTTTTTACGAAGAAAATTCAATCTGCTGTTGGAGTCACAGGGTCAATCAGCTAAATGGGTATTAGGAACATAATGACAGAACATAAGCCAGGCAACGTAGAAGGATTTGCAAATCCATAACAGTAATGCTCCTTTTCTATCTGTTGTCTAATTGATGGCTTAGGGACTCCTGCCCTGGGTCTGTGACAGAGTCACTCCCTGGCCACAAAACATTTTGGCCTTTCTGGAGAGCCAGAGGCTCATTTTGAGCATGGAAACCTTAAAATAAAACCCCCAGCCCTCAGAGCTCCTCTCTCTGTGCACATCCCAGCACAGGAGGCCTGGGAGCAACTGGGAAAGCCAAGACCCCACCACAGCAGCACTGCCGTAAAAATGAGAGAAAAACCAAAGAGGCAAAAATAATCAGGACAAAAAAGAAAGGAAAAAAAAAAAAGGGAGAGGATTTGGCCGTAAATAATGAACCCAGAAACTCAGTGCTGAAGTGATTAGAAACTGATGTGTGTGGAGAAGAGGAACGGAGTCTTGCTCTGTCTTGCTGATGGACTGACAAGGAGATACCATCCTGATAGCAGAGGCTGGTGAGACGTATCAGAGGGAAAAAGGTTCAGTAAGGGCAGCACAGAAAGTTTTTCCCTTGTCCTGCACTTTTTTTTGGGTTTCCACCCTTTTTCCCTGCCAGTTTGGGCGAGCACACTGTTAATATAAGTTGCCCTAAACCCCTCCCTTTGAAAAGCAGCATTTTAAAAGTGCCAAGGGAGAGGCATGCATCACCTCATCACCGTGGTGGCTGCTCATGTGCAGCTCTTCCAGCTGGAAAAGGCACCCCTGGCTCGGGAGGCTCCTCAGGGCACAGGAGAGGAGCCAGCCCGAGCTCCTGGGGGATGCCTGTCCCTATGAAACCCTTTATTTCAAGTAGAGGTTCACCACCCCTGTTTTTGGCAGCCCTGTGTGGTACCTGGGCAGGTGCTGCTGTTCCTGACAAGGAAAGTGCCAGGCTGTGTCCTGCTCCAGGAGGGGAGGGACAGCAAAAAACTGCTGAGCCAGAGAGCCCTGGTCATCCCTCCCTGCCTTCTGAGCTTGAGCTACAGGGGACACCAGGCTGCCCATGTGTCTCCCCATAAAAACGGCGACCCAGCTGCTGCTGAACCCATTGCATCGCCAGAGATGTCGTTTTGGAGAGCTCCAAACTGACCCCTGCTCCTCTGAAACGCTTGCATTTAGGAAAAAAATAAATGCTTCCCGCTGTTCTTGACATTTTCTTATTATCTGTGTGTGCTTAATCCTTCTCTGTGTCATGCTGAGCTTACGAAAAAGCAATTTAGGGGCTTTATTCCAAGGAAAAAGGGGAGTTAGCAGCTATTGCTAGTCCTTATACCAGGGCACAAGTTACAGTCAGTGACTGGGAAAGGAAAATGGGAATAAAGCTGCTGACTTTAACTGTGCAGGACTTGAGGCTGTAGCTCCTGGTCACACTCTTTAAGTCGTGCCTCTGATTTTGGGGCTGCAGCTGTTTGAGTCCCGTTACAAAGCGGGGACTCTTGCAGGTGGTGCGGAGCACTTCGATCATCTGTGGTCTGTGTTTTTCCCCGGCTGATGTGTGTCACCTCAGCACAAAGACACCACCAGCTGTCCCCTGAACCCAGTGGCCCGACTGGAGCTTTGCCCCAGAAAAGTTAAGAAAAGTTTACTTCTTTAAATTGATATTTTGAACCTGTTCCTCAGGGAATCTCCAGACCTACTTCCCTCTCTCTGCCTCAGGCCAGACTGCTTCTCCTGACCTATATGGCTCATAGCCCTGATCTCTTGGTGCTGTTCAGATAATTGCACTCATTAACAAAAGGAGACGTCAGGTTAATTTTGATGGAGTAATTGGGCTTTGTCACGGGAGTTACCATGGCCTGATCTCTGGGAAACACCGAGGGCTTCCACCAGGGTCAGTGGTGTGAAGAGAGAGACCCTAAAGCCAACCTGCTGCCCGTGGCAGGATGTAAGAGGGAGTTCGTGCCACTGGTGGAATTAGGGACTTGTAGAGAGTGCTGTGGTGTGGGATTTGGATCCCAGACCTTGGCCACCTTCTTCATCGAGTCACAGTGGAAAATACCACAGAGAACAAACATTTACAGCTCCCCTGAACCTGCTGAATAGACCTTAAAGTCTAACTGGCAAAAAACCCCATAAAACAATGTCAAAGTGTGCCCAGAGGATGATAAACGTGTCTGGGACCAGCGGAGAAACAGATAAAGAGGCCTCCAGTGGGTTTTTGGCAAATTTTGTAACAAGAATCAACAGAAATAAAGTTAGAAAAGTTGATTCCTGCCAATTTTGGTGTCATTTCTGGTGAACCTACACGGGACAAGTGCTTGGTCTCCTGTGAAGCCCGGGAGGTCTCTGGATTTTTCGTGCTGGCACTGGAATTTTTCAGGAGAAAATCACAGATTCCCCCAGATTCATTTGGGACACAGGTAGGATCCCATTGTGACATTAAGGCGTTCTTTTGGGTTTGGGAATCCTGCCCGTATAAGACATCTGAAAAGTGGTATTTTGGAATTGGGTATTTTAGAATTTAATATCTTGAAGTTGAGTTATTTCGATATTTTGAAGCTTGATGATCTGGTATTTTGAAATGGAATTATTTTAGTATTTTGGAACTTGGTACTCTAATATTTTGAAACTGAGTTACTTTAGTATTTTAGAACTTGATATTTTAATGTTTTGAAACTGGGTTACTTCAGTGTTTTGGAACTTAGTATTTTAATATTTTAAATATGAGTTACTTTGGTATTTTAGAACTTAGCCCTCTGGTATTTTAAAAGAGAGATTTTGAAACCTGGTTTTCTAATATTTTGGCAGAACAGCTACCAGCATTTAAACTGCCAAGGAAAAAAGAAAGTTTAAGACTTAGCTATAAAGTCCTGTGCACAGAGGACTGAAAAGGCCGGCTGCAGGCATAGATAAGAGAGAAATAAAGATAAGAAAATGTTCAGGAGGAAAGTAAAAGTTGCCTGGCTCCTATTTTCATAGGACAATCCTCAGATGATATTAGAATAAAACTACAGAAAATCCAAGAAATGGACAGTCTGAATACAGGTAAACTACTCGATAGTGCAAGAGCAGTATATAGAAATGTGCAAATCAAAAAAAAAAAAATAAAAAAGAAAATAAAAAACCAACAGGAAAAAACGAAACCGAAAAAGACAGTAGTTCTAAAAGAAAACAGCAAAAAAATCTCGCCCCCAGGGAGGAGTCTTGAAACAGGGGAAGGGGTTCAGTTCCTTGGCCTTCATTAGGAAGATTGGGAACAAATCAATGAACGTATTTAAAAGAAAATAGATCTTGGAAGCAGGAGGATCCTCAGGTAAAACCCAGGACTCCTCCAAACCCTCTCACGGCAACAGCAGAGCCTCTGGTAACAGCCACACTAAGAAATGAAAAACTGGAATTTTTAGTAGGCGCAGGAACCAAATATTCCGTGTTAAATACCCTGCAAGGCAATGAGTTAAGTGATGCCTCCATCACAACTGTTGGTGCCACTGGAACTCGTGAACTGCGCCTCTTTTTCAAACCAGTTAAGTTCAAACCAGGAAAATTATGAATAACCCATCAATTTTGTACCTGTCTAGCTCTCCAAAACAGCTATTGAGGAAAAACTTACTGGGAAAATTACTGGGAAGGAGACTTTCAGATTAAAATCCCTGTGTCTAAATATGTGGAAACTTCCGTTTTTATATTACACTGACTTCCCAATCTGAGCCTCTTCCAAAGGAAATTAAGGATGCAGTACTCCCCATTGTGGGGGCCAGGGAGATCCATGGAAAATAAAAAAGAGCAGAACCTGTGAGAATCAAACTAAAATCAGACACCGGCCTGGTCAGACAAAACCAACAGCCTTTAAAATCAACACATTGAAAAGGCTCATTACCTATCATTAACAAAATGTTAAGGTCCAGGCTGTTGGTGAACTCCAATTTTGCCAGTCAAAAATGTTAATAGTAAAGATTATCAGTTAGTACAAGACTTAAGAGCAATTAATAAAATTGCTAACTAACCCCAAAATTGCTAACTGACCCAAAACACTCACAACCACACTAAAAAAACCATAAACAAACAAATAAATAAATAAATTTGGAGTGGTTCACTGCAATAGATTTGAAGGAATTTCAGATTACTGGTCCACCCTTTGTATGGACTTTTCAAACTGCCCTTAAAGACTTCATTACATGGCCTGATGATGCTCGGGCTGCTTTTAAACGACTTCCAAAGCACTAATGAGGCCTCCAGCTTTGGGCTCCCCAGATCCTGGGAAACCTTTTGAATTATTCCCTTATGCCAAGGATGGCCCAGAGCTGGTTGTGAGCAGTCACAGCTACGGAGCTGCGGAGTCAGGTATTAAACCAGAATATAGTGCAAATATGCAAAAATTAAGCATAATATTCTAAATTTCACCCTGGCGGATGGGCAGCCACCCCGACTGACCAAGTAATAGCTCTTGAGAAAATAAAGCCATGATAGAGGCTATCAAATGTAGTAGCTCTCCTGGAGATTATTGGCAAATTGACTTCACAGGACTTCCCTGCAAAGAGAGCTGTAAGTGTCTTCTAGTCTTTGTGGACCCCTTTTCTGGGTGGCCTGAAGTGTTTCCCTGCTGCACCAACCTGGCAAAAGCAATAGTGAAACTATCGCTAAATCAAATATTTCCGTGCTTTGGAGCTCCTCTAGGAATGTCATCAGACAGAGAGGCTCATTTTATAGCAGGAATAGTGGGACAAGTTAGCAAGGCCTTGGGAATTCAGCAGGATTTACACACTCTGTGCCAGCCACAAGCCAGTGGAAAGGTGAAAAGAATGAATGATGCCATTAAACTTAAATTATTATCCCCAACCAGAACAAAATTGAGGAAAAAGAATGAATAACCTGGTAACTGGAGTGTTGTTCATATCTGTATCTTAATAGTCAAACAAAATCTTTGTTTGCCAAAAACACCTTCAGAGTTTCATGAAAATTCCTACGAAAATTTAAAGCAGCTAAAATATTAAATGTAACTCATTGCTGGATAAGTTCTCAAAGAATGTGGGAAGGAATGAGGCTCTGCAGAACCACATGGCCTTAAGGAAAAATGTGCTATTATAGGACAAGAATGCTGCACTTACATCAGGGATGAGTTTGAAGTCCAGCAGACAAAAATCGATAGAAAAAGCAATAGAAGGGTGGCAGAAAGAATTCTTTGATGAGACTGGCTTAATTCATGGCTACCAAATTGGAGAGTGCTACAAAATGCATTTGTGGCAGTCATTTGTAACCACTGCAGTGTATTTATTTGCTCACATTCAGTGTTAGAGTTGCTGTAACAGTTTGTGCTGAAAAATGAAGTACTGAGATTTGTCAGAAAGGGACAGTCTCAAGAAAAAAGGGGATATTTAATAAATAACAAAGAATAAAAAAAATCAACTCCCCTTAAGCTTCTGGGAGAGAGCAGAGTCCTTTTTCAGGTGTTCATTTCAGGTGTGTCTGAGAGGCGGCTGCAACTCCCGCATTGTTTGGTGCCAACATCCCGTGAAAGCCACGTTTGGATCTGCAGAGACCCATGAAGCACTAGACAGTTTAAGAAAAGTCTCTAGGATATGAAAGAGGTAATTTTTTGGTAATGCCCTTCATAAAATATTTTGCAGTTGGAACAACAGGAGATGGAAAAAGCTTCGAGGTAATTAAAAACTGTGATTTCTGACTGGGATCACAGAGAAAAGTCGAGTATAACGTTGTGCAAAAGGACTTGATATAAAACCAGAAAGATTTGTTTTGATGCAAAATGGGGATGGGATGGGAGGGGAGGGGATGGGATGGGATGGGATGGGATGGGATGGGATGGGATGGGGGCTCAGCATCCCAGGGGTAAGGAGACAATACCAGGGTGATTTAATCCCCTGATACAGAAACTTCAGTGCTCCAAGGAACTGCCCTGCCTCTGCTAATACAAATGGTTTTAGTGTTCAGAATTCTCCCTGTCCACCTGCAAACAAGAATTGAATGGATGGTTTTTGAAGAAAAATGGCTTTGGCAAGAGGAAGCAGCTTGTGTCTCTGTCCCCCCTTTCCCCTGGCGTTCTCTCAGTAAATGCAAGGTTGGACACTGGGGCTTGGAGCAGCCTGGGATAGTGGAAGGTGTCTCTGCCCATGGCAGGGAGGTGGAACTGGATGATCTTTAAGATCCTTTCCAACCCAAACATTCCATGATCCCATGGTTCTGGGTTATCTGGATGGATTACCCAGCTGGGGAGGCAGAGACAGCTGAGACACCAAACTGGGGACGCCCAAGGTGCCACTGGTGTGATCTGGGCCTCGCTTCCCACCCCCTTCCACAAATACCTCTGTGAGTAATGGCAAATATTCCATGTGAGGAAAAAAGAACTCCATTCCTACCACTTCCAGACAAACCCAAATTTGCCTTTTGATGGTTAAGCCGATGACAAAAGCTGGTCAGAACCAAAGGAGACTTTGCTCTGGGATAGTGGGCGCTTCTTAGCAAGGCCGCCTACCACCCCTTGATCCCTCCACAGGGCCCTGCTGGGAAAGGATGCACGGACATGTGTGCCACTTGCAAAGCTTCTAAAATACGGTTTACACTTTGCATGCATTTACAAACATTTGCATTGCCCAGCTGGGAGTGTTTGTGTGTTTATGTGTGTGTACAAGTTGTGCTCCTTCACGCATGGGCTGAAACAGGAAGACAATGTGGCTCTGGAAAGGCAGAATGGTAAAGGTGGGAGGCTGCTCTCCCAGCTGTCCAAAACCAGGACCTTTTAAAGTTTTTTTAGATCTGTTATCAGTGCTAGAAACTGGTACATTAGTCCAATTCTACCGAAATCTTGTAAAATGGTTGTTGTGTGTCACGGCATCTTGCACTTGGATATTTGTGAAAAGGTTTTAATGGGTTTTAATAGAAAATTGCTCTCAATTGTTTCATTAATACAGTGTTCTGCAATTTCTGTGACAGGGAAATACCAGGTAGATATTGTTCCTGGTGACAGGAACAAATCCGTGGTACATCACTGTTGACAACCTCAAAACACCATCCTGTCCTGAAAACACAATTCAGGATATTCATGTGCTTCCTCCCAGGCCACTGAAGAATGCTAAAACATATGCAGAGCAGATTTTTGTATAATCTTTTGTATATACATATATATATATCTGCAAATGTATAATCTCCCACAATTTTACGTACGTATTTAACTAAAGCGGTTTTAAAGTTCATTACAAGACTACTCTGAACTGTACATACAAGAAAAAATCCTTATCTATTTAAGGACAAAGTTAATTTAAATGTAAGTGCCAGAAGAAATGTGAACTTTTGAAATATTTTCAAAATTCATTAGTGAATCATTGCAAAAATGCATTTCACTGTGGGGGGAATGCCAGTAAACCAAGACTCCAGTTCTACGTGTTCCATGCTTTTAAGAATCACTGAAGTTAATGGGACCATTCTTATGGGTCAAATGAACTGGATTTGGTTCCAGGAACACCTGGCTGGACTTTCAAATGAACTTAAATCCTGCAATGCAAAACCTTTGATTGCTTGGAAAGGGGAATTTGAGCAAAAGGAAGGCACTAATCTGATTTGGGGGAGCCTACACAGAACATTCCTGGTCAGAAGGCAGAGATCAAATTCCCAAGAATTCTGCAGCTCTGGGCATGGTTAACTTGATTTGCTGTGTTTTTAGTTGGGGAGCCAGATACAATTCTTCATTAAGAAGGGGGAAAGTAGAAGGAGATGCATTTCCCCTGGTAAAAACTGCCCCATCCTAGTGCTCTAAAATAGTATTTGGTGGGTCTGTGGCTTACTGGAATGACCAACTTGAGCCTTAAACTCCTCTCACCAGGTTAATTTATGGAGATGTGTAACATTTTGGCACTGTAAGGTTTTTTGGGTTTGCTTTGATAATTTTTCTCTCATTCCGAATTTATATTAGATTTATAGCCAGATGTGCAGCTCATTAACGTGTTACAAGGTTAAATGAGCAAACGTTGTTGTTATTGTTTGGATCTCTCTCACTTAAAGAGGAGAGGGGAATAGGATATCCCCTGCTGGAGTGCACTGGGTGCTGGAAGAGAGATGGGCCCTGAGGATCAGAGAGAGGGCCTCTGTCCTGGGCCCGGAGGTGACCCTGGGAGTGCATCCAGGTCCCCGGGGATGGACTGAGAGAGGATTGTGTGTTTATGGACAGCCTGGGCCTAGGAGAAGTGTTCATTGGAGTTTGTGGCCTTATAGGGCATTGTTTGCCTATTACCATACTAGGTAAAATCTGTGCAATGCCCCAGGTGATTGGGGGACACTGTGGTGAACATCTTTCCTGTTTATATGATGTTCTATCCTGTTGGATGCTGGGATTTAGGGAATTCTGACTGCACAATAAAGGTCTTTGCCTTTCTACATCTGATGAGCAAAGTCCTTGCCCATGCGTCATTGCTGCAATCTCCCTTCTCACCTCAGCATGTCCTTGCGAGTCACTCAAACTCTGCACAAGCTGAAACACCCAAATAATGTGACCCACCACTGTTTTGGTTTTTTTCTTGTCTTCAGAGCTGCTGACCCACCTTCAAAAACGTGACGCATGGCCCCTGCAGCAAAAGGATCAGGAGCAGTTTCTGGGTTGGTGCAAGAGCCCCACAGGACACAAAGGTGACGAAGATGAGAGGAACCTGGCTGGGTGTGCCCGTTGGACACCTGCTGGCTCTGGGACACAGGCACAAATGGAGAAACATGGTATTTAAAAAAACCCCAGAACCCCCATCATTGCTCTTCTCTGCCCTGTGATATGGGCACATAATCTGCTCCTTCTCTGGCCCTGGTGGGTCTACACTTGGTTTGTAGGATGCTGAAAATGGGGAGCAGGTTTGAAGCATCAGCCTGGGTAACGCGGTGTCAGTGGACACGCTTGTGTGGATTTCTGAGGACACACTGGCTTGGAGGGCAGATTCAGGTCAGGCCCAAGTGTGAATCTGCTAGCAGAACATCTCGTGGGGGTGACAGGAGGAGAAATGCACGTGGGTGAGTGCCCTCAAACAGGCAGCTTTCAGTTAGAGCTGACCTGGCTTTAAATCCCTGCGCAGGGGGTTGGGAGCACAGCACTGAGAGGAAGCAGAGATTATTTTTATGGATGTGCTGTTCCTTCTTGTTCCTTTCAGACGGATTTCAGAAAGTTCAGGCTGTTTGTCTGCCTGGTGGGGCTCAGCAGTGCCAGCTTCTGGGTTTTGTACACCTGGCCCGAGTTCTGCGTGTTCTGTGAGAACAGCGAGGGCTACACATTCCCCACGGAGACTTTCAGGAGGCTCGAAGGCAACTTCTCTCAGCTCCCGGACGTCGACTGCCACAAGAACCCTCCTTTCCTTGTCCTGCTCGTGGCATCCTCGTTCCAGCAGGAGGACGCCAGGATGGCCATCCGGCACACCTGGGGCAAGGAGAGGACGGTGGCTGGGAAGCGCCTGGTGACGTTTTTCCTCCTGGGAAGCCCCGTGGATCCCAGCCAGCAGGCTGACATCGCTGCAGAGAGCCAGAGGTACAGGGACATCATCCAGAAGAACTTCACAGACACCTATTACAACCTGACCCTGAAGACCATGATGGGAATCGAGTGGGTTCACCGGTTCTGTTCCCGGTCCGGCTTCGTGATGAAAACCGACACAGATGTGTTTGTCAACGTTTTTTACCTCACTGAGCTGCTTCTGAGGAAAAAGAAGACCGCTGGGTTCTTCACAGGCTTTTTAAAACTGCACGAGTACCCCATAAGGACAAGAGGGAGTAAGTGGTATGTGAGCAGGGAGGAGTATCCAGGAATGACCTACCCCCCCTTTTGTTCCGGGACTGGATATGTTTTATCCAGCGACGTAGCCAGTCAGATCTACAACATTTCTGAGACTGTTCCATTCATTAAACTGGAGGATGTGTTCATAGGGCTGTGCCTTGCCAAATTAAAAATTCGGCTGGAGGAGCTTCACTCGGAGCAGACGTTTTTCCCGGAAAGGATCAGGTTCTCTGTCCCTCGCTTTAAGAAGATCGTGACGTGCCATGAAATAAAACCATCTGAGCAGCTGAGCTACTGGAATCGCCTGGTGGCAGGAAATCAAGGAGGAGTGCTCTAGCACCTACCCTGCTCCACTTAACAAACTGAAATTCTCTGCTTTTACAGGGCTGCTCCCGACTCCAGCAAACTCCCAATTAACTCCAGCTCCATCACGTTAAAGACTTTTTAAATCGTCATTTTAATCACAGAATCAGAGAATTGTTAAGGTTGGAAAAGACCTCCAAGATCATTGAGTCAAACCTTTGACCGAACACCACCTTATCAACTAAACCAGAGCCCTGAGTGCCATGTCCAGTCATTCTTTGAACCCCTCCCAGGGCAGCCCTGGCCAGTGCTTAACCACCCTTTCTGTGAGAAAATTCCCTATTTCTGCCCAAGAACGTGCAAACCTCTTTCTCTCCCCTTCACTCCCACCTCTGTGCATCCCTTCTCTACACAAGTTACAATTATTATTATTATTTTTTTTCCGAAATATTCAGGCCTGCTAACCTGCCCTCCAAATCTTGTTGCCAGAGGCCTGGGAACATTTCTGCAGTGCCAAACAAACAGTCAAAGCACTTCTGTTCAGAGAATGAAATTTGCACCATCTTCCTGGTCGCCCTTGATGAATTACTGCACCCATCTGTGCAGGAATGTAAGGAATGGTATTTGTAGCTGTCAGGATGCTCCCTCCTGGCAGAGGAAGCCGCAGCCCTGCCCTTGCAGCCAGCTCTGTGTGGGCTGAGCTGCAGCCTGGCACAGATCCCTCCTCCAGTCTACACCAATTTTTTTTGCAGAGATGGTAGAATTTGCCCATGCAATGCTCTTGGGACAACCTTGGGCACTGCAGGTCACATGGTGGACGTGCAAAAGCTGCTGCAGCTGTTTCCTGGTGTGTGCTTCCTGCTGAAAATAATCCGTGGTGGAGCCAGTGGAGGGTGTCCTGCTCTTCCTATTAAAATAGACCCTGGAGACATCTTTTATATTTGTGTCTCACTTTAATTGCCTGAGAGCTACTGTGAATGGTTTGCCAAGGCTAAACTAGAGTCACCAACAGAGATTTAGACATTTTTTTCCAATGAGAAACTGGGTGTGTGCGGGAGAAGACGGGAGGATATTCCTCTTTTGAACAAGACCTAGTGGGGAAATGTGCTCATATAATCATTCAGGCTGGGAGCCCTATTTCTTATTTCATTCCCAAGCAGAGCCTCATGAAATATCTGGGGTGATTATAAGTTTCAGAGATAAGGAGCGGGGTCTTTACAGCAGATGCTGTGAAAAATACTTCAGGGCTCTGAGGAGGGAGAAAGGAGCTCAGAAATCCTCCCTTATGCAGTGGTCCTGTTTGATTTTCCTGCAGGCACAGCCAAGGTCAGTGTTATCAGCATGGAATACCTGTAATGTCTGTGTGAAGTGTTTTTTCCAAAAAGCAATGAAAGCGGAGCTGTTCCCGAGGGGAGCTGAGGGGATCCGACACCCGGCATGGTAAAAGCGTGGAAGAAAGTCAGGAAAATAGATTTTATTATTTTGGTGTTATTTATTTTTTATTGGTTTTTTTTTTCTTTTCATTGAAAAGAAGGATTCTTCTTTCTTTTCAAATCCTTCTTGGCAAGGATTTCCCAAGGATCTCTTTTTACATGCCTGCGTCTGAAGAGCAGGATAAATATTTTCAGCAGGAAAATCCTGAGAAGTGTTTAATAATGGTCATCATATATTATTTATTTTCTTCTGGTGTAGAGTAACCTGAGATCATGCACTTACTTTTGACCACTGATGAAGGAAGAAGCAATGTTTATTTGTTTGTCAGAACATTTTAAGATTCTTTAATAAACTTTTAATATTTTATTTAAATAATTAAAATATTTAAACAGATCAATTTTACTTAAAGTTCAGCTATTTCCTGAATACTTTTGCTGCCTTCAGAAGGTGTGATGGGTTCAGACTGACAAAGCCAAGCAACATCTTTTTAATCACTATTCTTTTCACGCAGTAGGCAGAAATATCTTTTGCCATTCATTGCTCTTGTGCCCAAGGTGCAGACTGGTTAGTCCTTTAATTTATGAAAAAATAGTGAGCGGAAAGGAATGTTTCCTGGTCATTCCTAGCTCCCTGTCTTAAGGGGTTGAGGTCTGTGAGCTGGGACAGCATCATCAGCCTGATGTTCTCTTCTTGTTCTCAGAGGTAATAATATAGTCATAAATAATAATAAAATCATAATGAAATAATCCTGCGGGCAATTGAAGGTCTCACTTCCACCTCTGTGCCCGGTGCCAGCAGTCTGTGGCTTTGCATCAGCATAAAAAGAGTCACTCTTGAGGACCAAGTCCTGCTCGACCTCTTGACTGTGGCTTTTATTGGAGTCCAGGAGTGCTCCCAGTTACTTGAATCCAGCTGCTAACTGGGAAGACGGTGCTGCTCTCAGTCAGTCACTTTTGCAGACCCAACCGCTGTATTTTTGGGGCTAAATTCTAGTAGGAGGTGTCCCTGCCCATGGCAGGGGGGTGGGAATGGATGATCTTTAAGGTCCCTTCCAAGCCCAACCATTCTGTGGTTCTATGAAATCCACCGCTGACGTGCTGTTGGGAATAAGGTCCCCAGGCATGGTCTGAGAAACCATCCCGATCTGTTTCCAGGGAGATGCATCTGTAATTTCAAGTGACCTGTACAAGATGTCTCTGTTGCTGCCTTCAGAATGTCTTGTCCCCACATCAGTCTCTAATGGCCTGCCTGTCCATGAGCATTTGATTTGTCACTGCTGAAGCTCTGCTGAGGGGCAGATGAGTCCAGGTTGAAATGTCAGGGATCCGGGGAGCCAGTCCCTCTCCTCTTTGCAAAGAGGCTTCCCAAGTGAATGCTTTTAGTTGCTGCACAGAATTTTCCTCAAAGTAATGATTTTCTTTGTGTAAATTCGAAACTGATCTTGTAATTCACAGAATCACAGAATTGTTCTGTCGCAGGGGGTCTGACGCTGGTCAGCACCAGTATGCCGTGACCTTCCTAGAGAGAGCATCCTGCAAAGAACAGCTCTTCCAGGGGCGATGGCAGGCCTCCCTGGGTGATTCCAGCAAGTGCAGTGATTTCTCAGCTACAAGTGAGCCCAGCTCTTGTGATGTTGGAGTGCACTGGGTGCTGGAAGAGAGACGGGCCCTGAGGATCAGAGAGAGGGCCTCTGTCCTGGGCCCGGAGGTGACCCTGGGAGTGCATCCAGGTCACCGGGGATGGACTGAGAGAGGATTGTGTGTTTATGGACAGCCTGGGCCTGTGAGAAGTGTTCATTGGAGTTTGTGGCCTTATAGGGCATTGTTTGCCTATTACCATAACAGGTGAAATCTGTGCAATGCCCCAGGTGATTGGGGGACACTGTGGTGAACATCTTTCCTGTTTATAGGATGTGATATCCTGTTGGGTGCTGGGATTTAGGGAATTCTGACTGCGCAATAAATGGCTTTGCCTTTCTCCATCTGATGAGCAAGGTCCTTGCCCATGCACAGGGGGTCTGATGCTGGTCAGCACCGGTATGCCGTGACCTTCCAAGAGAGAGCATCCTGCAAAGAACAGCTCTTCCAGGGGCGATGGCAGGCCTCCCTGGGCAGCGGGTGATTCCAGCAAGTGTGGCGATTTCTCAGCTACAAGTGATCCCAGCTCTTGTGAGTCAGCCCTTTGTGAAATCACCCCGGCAGAACTCGAGGACAGAGAGACAGGAGCCTCATTTGGCAATTCCACAGAGGCAGCTTTTATTGTCCAGCAGCCCCTGTGAAGGGAAGGCCAGGGACAAAAACTCTCTACCAGCAGGGCTCGGGGTCAGAGGTTATAGGGGAAAGGCAGGGGGTGGGGTAGAAACTAGTTAGCCAACGGGGTACAAGCTATTACCACAAAGGAGGCATGCTGGGGGTGGTTCACTTTTTCACCATGACCCCGAGGAAGGTTGCTGATCTCTGGGTAGAGTCTTTGTGGCCTCAAGCTTCTCTCCTCCAAGGGAGTGCAGAGGGCTGTTGTGCCAAGGGCTCACAGCCCCCCACATCGTTTAGGTTGGAAAAGACCGAGTTCACTGAGCCCAACCATTAACCCCAAAACCATGCCCCGAAGTACCACATCCACACGTTTTGTGAACACTTCCAGGGACAGTGATTCCACCACTTCCTTGGGCAGCCTGTTCCTGTGCTTGGACACCCTTTCTGTGAAGAAATTTTTCCTATGTCCAATCTAAACCTCCCCTGGTGCAACTTGGAGCCATTTCCTCTAGTCCTGTTGCTTTTTACTTGGGAGAAAAAGACCAACCCCCACTTTGCCACAACCTCCTGTCAGGCAGTTGTGGAGAGCAATGCAGTCCCCCCTGAGCCTCCTTTTCCCCAGACTAAACCCCTCCCTGCTCCCTAGGCTGCTTTGAATAAGAATATATTAATTGAATAATTAATTACTTAAAATAGAAAGTTACCCTGCTGGAAAATGTGATTTAAGAAAAAGCAGATGATTGCATGTAAGGCAAATCCATTTGTTTAAACAAAACCACTGCGCTAGTGAGTTTATGTGTATCAGCTAAATTAAATTAGCTTTTGCAGCTGAGGCCTCAGATCATGAATTTTAAAACAATCAAAACAGCATTAGTGGCCTTTTGCAAAATTATATGTATTTTCCTATGAAAGACCATCACAAAATGATCAGAAATACAACTAGAACTGTAAACACAATACTGCAGTGTACATATACTTATTTTTTAAGTTTTGTAGAGGCTGATAAAAGAATTCAGGCAGTTTGGGGGCAGTTTGTGTGCAGAAGTAGAGCACTACCCCAATGTTTTTATGCATTCTGGGTTAGAAGATCATTAAATCTTTTTTATTATTATTAATAGCTTTGAAAAAGTCATCTAAAAGTTACTCCACTGCTTCTAAGTAGGAAGGAGTACAGAAATCAGCAGAGCTGACAGTGTTTTAGAGTTGGTTGCATTTCTGCACACTCTATTTTTACCAAGATCAGTTTTTGGATGCAGAAAAATTAATGCAATTTTTTTCCCCCCCACAACCCTAATTCATCAACTAATGCACTCTCAGTTTAAATTAAGATTTTCAAGGATTTGGCCTCACAGCTCCTCTGACTCAGCCTTACTGAAGGAGGTACAACCCTCCCAGGCACTTCTGAAAATACAGGGTGGATTTTTGCAATGGAAGTTTTGCCTTAAGTCGAAGTGCAAGGGGACACGAGGGCTCCTGGTGTGTGCTGGATGTGACAGGAATGCTGCTCCTCCCGGATTTGTGGGGGTGACAATGCAATGTCAATGTAAAACGTGTGCCAATGTTTGTATTGTTTGCACAGAACGTGAAAGTGTTGAGCCAACAGTTCCATGTTTGATATTTTAGTAAAGAATTTTGCTACCACGCTGTGGTGTGTGTTCCCTTGTCGTTCCGGTTGTGGGTGTATCAACATTTTGGGGTGTACTCAAGTTAGGGGGCTGGTTCCTTTTCCAGTTAAAATCAGTAGAATTATAGAATCGTTAAGGTTGGAAATGACATTTAAAGTCATCGAGTCCAACCTTTAACCCAGCACTGCTGAGTCCAGCACTAAACCCTGTCCCCAAGTGCCACATCCACACGGCTTTTAAATCCCCCCCAGGGATGGGGACGCCAGCACTGCCCTGGGCAGCTGTGCCAGGGCTTGAGCACCTTTCAGGGAAGAAATTTTTCCTAATGTCGAATCTAAACCTCCCCTGGCTCAACTTGACACCATTTAATCCTACCACTTGTTCCCTGGGAGCAGAGCCCGACCCCCCCCGGCTGCCCCCTCCTGTCAGGGAGTTGTGCAGAGCCACAAGGTCCCCCCTGAGCCTCCTTTGCTCCAGGCTGAGCCCCTTTCCCAGCTCCCTCAGCCGCTCCTGGGGCTCCAGCCCCTTCCCAGCTCCGCTCCCTGCCCTGGACACGCTCCAGCCCCTCCAGGGCTCTCCTGCAGGAGCCACAACTGGGCACAGCCCTCGAGGGGCCTCTCAGTGCCCAGCACAGAGGGACAATCCCTGCCCTGCTCCTGCTGGACACACCATTCCTGATCCAGGCCAGCTGCCAGTGGCCTCTTGCCCACCTGGGCACCCCTGGGCTCGTGTCCAGCCGCTGGCACCAGCACCCCCAGGGCCTTTCCCAGCTTTCCAGCCCCTCTGCCCAGCCTGGAGCTCCAGGGGTTGGTGTGACCCAACCCCAGGACGTGGCCTTGTTAAATCTGAGTATGAAACTGTTAAATTTTCTCCTCTTCTCAAAAATGACTTAGGAAACAGTGAGGGAATTGAAAGAAAAAGATAAACTTAACCACAGCTGACACCTTTGGGAAGAACAAGAACCAACCTGAAATGATTTCTGCCCCACTGTGTGCCTGGGGATGGCTATCGTGGTCCTTCTGGGACCTGGAAGTACAGGGCTATTCTCTTATCACTTAATAGAGAAATGTGGAATAACTGAAGACTGTCAGACAGTTTCCCAAACACAAGCAGTTATGAACTAAAAACCATAAAGACAAAAGTTCTCCCTTACTGCCTTTAATTTTCTCTTGCTTACATTTCTGATGTATTTTGCTTGGGTTTTTTTTTTTTTTTTTGCAGCTGGACCTAAATTCATTAGTTCATGACAGAAATATATTCCCTGAAATATCTGCAAATATTTTCACAGGACTTAGACATATGCAGCACATAGGAGATAGAGCCTGAAAAAGCAGACTTGAATTTGCACGTGTCCTGGCTGAGCAAATAGAGACTTTTTTCAAAGCCTGGTAATGCAGTGGATTTGAGGCTGTTCTTCTAAAGAGTTCTCTTAAGTACATTTTGATGGCAAAATGTAATTGGACGATTTCAATGGCTGAGAAATAATGTTTCACATACTCAAAAATGCGTTATTTTTGCGGGGAAAAAGAAATAAATCCAAGTCCCTTCTTAGAATCTCTCCAAGTGAACCGTGTACACAACATTCCTCGCGTTCAGCTACTGACCTAACCTGAACTCATTTAATTTATGACTTTGGGTGCAGGGACAGAGGCCTGTAATCACCTTGCTGCTCCTCAGGAATCACAGTTACACTTAAAATTACACAATTACACTCCACAAACTCCCGTGTACAGCTGGAGGCGCAGAAAGTCATAAATTAGTGATGTGGTGTGATTTACACCTCCAGCTCGTGGATATTCCAGGCAGCTCTAATCCCTTCATGTTTAATTTAATTACGACTGCTGAAACAGCAGTTGTAAGTAAATGTTTGACTCGAGTACACAAAGGGACCTGCAGCTTTTACACGTGTCGCTGCTCGTAAAAGTTCAGCGGGGGAATTAAAGAGCAGAAAGAGCTGAGCTGTGAGCGGGAGCAGGACCTGGTGTGGGAGTGATGCTGCTGGGTCCTGACAGGGTGAGGAGGGGGTGGAGCAGTTCAGGGTGAGGGGATGTGGTGCACCTCAGCCCATTTTGGGGATGTCAGCCCCTTATCCTGAGGCCAAGCCCTGCGGGTGTGACTCTGGCAGGAGGTTTCCTGCTGGAGATTGAGTGACACTGTCTTCAGCAACTTTGCTGAGCAAAGAGGAAAAGACTGGAAACTTTATCCTTTAACCATGTCAATCTTTACTTGTTGGAGTGCACTGGGTGGTGGTAGAGAGATAGGCCCTGAGGATCAGAGAGAGGGCCTCTGTCCTGGGCCCAGAGGTGACCCTGGGAGTGCATCCAGGTCACCGGGGATGGACTGAGAGAGGATTGTGTGTTTATGGACAGGCTGGGCCTAGGAGAAGGGTTCATTGGAGTTTGTGGCCTTATAGGGCATTGTTTGCCTATTACCATCATAGGTAAAATCTGTGCAGTGCCCCAGGTGATTGGGGGACACTGTGGGGAACATCTTTCCTGTTTGTATGATGTGATATCCTGTTGGGTGCTGGGATTTAGGGAATTGTGACTGCACAATAAAAGGCTTTGCCTTTCTTCATCTTGTGTACCAAGTCCTTGCCCCCGCGTCATTACTGCATTTACTGTACTCTTGGGGTCGTTTAGTGCTCACCAGTTCCCTCAGCTTTTAGGAGATCTCATTTTGTGTACAAGCGTTGCAAAGGAAATGACCGAATAGAATCATGGAATCAGAGTGGCCGGGTTGAAAGAACCCTTTAAAGGCCATCCAGTCCAACCCCCCCTGCCATGGGCAGTGACATTTTCAACTCAGTCAGAGCCCTGTCCAGCCTGGCCTTGAATTTTTCCAGGGATGGGGCATCCACCACCTCTCTGGGCAGCCTGTTGTGGTTTTCCTCATGCTCATTGTAAAAGACTTCTCTCTCATATCTAGTCTAAACTGACCCTCCTTCAAGTTTAAAGCCATTACCCCTTGTGCTATCACTACAAGGCCTTGTAAAAAATCCCTCTCCAGCTCTCTTGTAGCCCCTCCAGATAATGAAAAGGTGCAATAAGGTCTCCCTGGAGATTTCTCTTCTCCGGTCTGAACAGCCCCAACTCCCTCAGCCTGAATATCAAAATAAAATTCACTGCTCCTCTACAGGAGAAAGCCAAAATACAGCAGTGATTCTGCCACACAAAGAGAAATTGAATATCTGAAACCATCTCTGCCAGAGCCTTTTCAGTGTCTCACTGAAAAAGGGCAGCTTTCAGTCACAGACCTGGTATCACAAACGCAGTGCAGAGGAGAAATTGATTTCCAAAAAAAAAAAAAACCCTTGCCATTTCTACTTGGTGATCTTAACTGAATGCCCAAAGGGAGCAGCAAGGTGTCAGTCACAGGGATGCACTTCATGAAAATGCAAAGGGGAAGCAGCTCTTCCAATATCACACCTACTGTTCTGGTGCCAATCTGCTCTCTCATCATGACAGTGCCACTCTGGATCATGCCTGCGGGTCACTTGGGGAATATTCATTAATATTCTATTTTCAGAGGTGTGAGTATGCATGTTTCTCATAACTGGCAGCCCTTGCAAAATCATCAGGAATAACAGAAAAGCTTGGGGGTGTTGGACAGGATGATCTTCAGAGGTTCCTTCCAACCCTAACAATTCTGTGTGATTCTGTGTGAAAAGGGCTTTAATTCCATAGCCCCATGGTAAGTTTCCTGGGAAGTCCTGTGGGATTTGGAGCCCAGGACACAGTGTTTGTGTGTGCATACCTCTGACAAAGCTGTCTGTTTGTTCATCTGATGTGTCCAGAGCTGGACTTCCTGTGCTTGCCAGAGAGAGGTGTTGAGCACCAGTTTTAAAGGAGCTCTGGACAGATTTGCACTTTGCCTGAACTCCTTGAAAAATCCTGTTTTCCATACAAGCCTCAGGAGGAGTCTAAAAACCATGACCTCAGGCAATAATCAAAAATGTAATTGCAATTATGAGTGTAGAGAATGATGTTTCCATTTCCTTGGTGCATTATCACGCATTGAAAAGTTCTTTAGAATAAACAGAAGGATAACCAGAGCAATTAAAGCTGTTTGAACCAGAGACAAAGCATTTCTAAAGCTGAAGAAAATGTTGCCAGGGGAACTGATGTATTAAAGAGCATTAAAAATTTCTTCCTCAGATTTACACTCTCTCTGACAGCACCAAAGCTGCATCTTCTGTCATTCTGTGATAAACTTCCTTACTTCATCTTGCCTGAACTCCATGAATGCCTTCATCTACCTTCCCTGGATGATGGCATTTTTATTTTTCCAGCTACAAGATACTGGTTTCAGTGCTGGAGAGGAGAAATGCACCTGGCAAAGGGGGAACATGGACTGTGGTTCACAAGGAGTGCTGGCAGGAAAGGGCTGGAGAACAACATTCCAGTTGTGCAGATTTACTCAGGCCAAATAAAAACTGCGAGGATATTCCTGCCAAAAAAAAAGTGTTTAATCCTGTGGCCTCCTGGATGTGAAAGTCTGGAAGAAGATTATGTCCCAAGCTTTCCTCATTAAGGGCCCACGGCAATTCTGCACAGAGCTATGGCTTTATTATAATCAGCAAGGAAAAAAGGAAAAAAAAGAAATAAAAGAAAAAATCAGATGAGTCAAATTGGTGTCACAAGGTTTTTGAGAATTTATCCAGGCCTAGATCCATAGTAGCATAATTTCATGTATCTTTACATCAAGGCAAGGATTACCTGACTTCTTTGGAAAGAGATAAAGCAGGATTCCTCGGATCAGTGGGAAGCATCCTCGTGGGATTGGTCTCAGCTACTTTTGCAGTCTAAACCAGGAAGTCCAGTCCAGCCCAGGCTTTCAGACTACTCTGGAGTCAAAATAAGGAGGGAGACAATGGGGGAAAATGCATTTCAATGTTCACAAAGGTAACACGAAAAGGAAATGGCCCAGCCCTGTTATTTCCGGAGCTTTTCCTCTAAGCTTCTGATTAAGGAAAAAATGTGGCTACATTAACAGATGAATTAAAAGATTTTGAAAAACCTGTTAGAGACAGAGGCGGGTCTGTGTGTCTCAGACTTCTACAGCCAACACTAATAAAATCTGTTTTGAATGAGAAACATGACTCACAGAGCACCAAATACTTTGGCAAACTCCAGAGGAAAGGAGTAAGAGCATAGAAAAAGGGGAAAAAAACAGAGGGAGAATTGGAAAAGTTATGGCTTAGCATCTCCTTGGCCTGAGTTGCTACTGGAGACCAGCATCCTGTAGGCAGCAAGACAGAGATAGCTAATTCAGTCCCGAGGGCAGCTTTCCTCCTGCCGTTGTCTCTTCTAGGTGTTTCAATTCCCCTGCACTTCATGAGAGAAAAGAACATTTATTTCTTCGATAGGGAGCCCTTTCTCAAAATCCTTGTAATGGCCAAACCTCCTTTCAAGCCCATTTTCATGAAGAAACGGAGAATTTTATTCCTGTTTCTAGCACCGACCTCAAATCAGCTTGAATCAGTAAGTGGCTGTTCTCTGCTGCTTTAGTGCCCACACCATCTGACCGTATTTTCTTTGACTCAGCTAAATAAGCCAAAGTACAGCATGGAACTGTAGGGCCTGGTGATCTCACAGATGAAGGTGTCTAAATCCTGTTTATTTTCTGTCAGAGATTAATAAAATGGGTTGGGTTGGAAAAGACATTAAAGATCATCTTGTTCCAACTCCTCTACCATGGGCAAGGACACCTTCCACTGTCCCAGGCTGCTCCAAGCCCCAATGTCCAACCTGGCCTTGGACACTGCCAGGGATCCAGGGGCAGCCACAGCTGCTCTGGGCACCCTGTGCCAGGGCCTGCCCACCCTCACAAGGAACAATTTTTTCCTAATATCCAATCCAAACCTGTTGGAGTGCACTGGGTGGTGGAAGAGAGATGGGCCCTGAGGATCAGAGAGAAGGCCTCTGTCCTGGGCCCCGAGGTGACCCTGGGAGTGCATCCAGGTCACCGGGGATGGACTGAGAGAGGATTGTGTGTTTATGGACAGCCGGGGCCTGTGAGAAGTGTTCATTGGAGTTTGTGGCCTTATAGGGCATTGTTTGCCTATTACCATACTAGGTAAAATCTGTGCAATGCCCCAGGTGATTGGGGGACACTGTGGGGAACATCTTTCCTGTTTATAGGATGTGATATCCTGTTGGGTGCTGGGATTTAGGGAATTCTGACTGCGCAGTAAAGGTCTTTGCCTTTCTCCATCTTGTGTGCAAAGTCCTTGCCCACGCGTCATTACTGCACAAACCAATTCTCTTTCAGTTTGATACCATTCCCATCATGACAATTTGTCCCCCAAAAAAAAGAAATTTTGGGGACACTTGTGCCCCAATGGCAGGGACAGAAGGTTTCACGAAGCGAATCCCAGGAAGTCCATTTCCCTGGGAGCTCCTTGCGTGGGATTGCACAGCAAGCTGTGCAGACATATGTTCCAGCCTCACGCACCCCAGAACAAAAAATGTGGGGGGGTGCTTAGGAGTTCACAGTGTACACACCATCCAGAAATGGGGTTGGAAGGGTTAGGGGGGAAAAATAAAGGGAGAAAATCCTCCTACTCACTGGCAGAAGAAAAAGGAAAAATTGGAAAGAAGTGTGTGAGGGAACTGGAGTGGGAGGTAGGACTCTGCCTGGTGTGCAGGCTGGTGATTCACAAAGTGACCAAAATGCTTTTCCATTTAAATCAGGCTGGCAAACTTAGGACCTCGTTGGAGTGCACTATATGCTGGAAGAGAGATGGGCCCTGAGGATCAGAGAGAGGGGCTCTGTCCTGGGCCTGGAGGTGACCCTGGGAGTGCATCCAGGTCACCGGGGACGGACTGAGAGAGGATTGTGTGTTTATGGACAGGCTGGGCCTGTGAGAAGTGTTCATTGTAGTTTGTGGCCTTATAGGGCATTGTTTGCCTGTTACCATCATAGGTAAAATCTGTGCAATACCCCAGGTGATTGGGGGACACTGTGGGGAACATCTTTCCTGTTTATAGGATGTGATATCCTGTTGGGTGCTGGGATTTAGGGAATTCTGACTGTGCAATAAACGGCTTTGCATTTTCCATCTGATGTGCAAAGTCCTTGCCCACGCGTCATTACTGCAGGACCTGATCTTTTGAACGTCATGAACAGGGGTAACGTTGTGCACGCACCTTGTTCTCAGAGGCTGGGGACTCGGACACTTCACCACGCCTTATCCCACTCCATCCTAACCAAGGTTTTACTCCTCCCAACGTCACAGTTCATTAGGAAAGCCAAAGGAAGGAACCGACAAAGGCAGTAATAAATAATTAATAAAACATCAATGCACATGCTGGTCTTTTCTAACATAAGTTATTTTGTCCTCTCTACGCTGAGGGGATGGGCACGGACCTCAGAGCAGCTTAAGGCACCTGAAGAGCAATTAGAGAGATGACAGAGCAATCTCTCCTCAGTAGTGCCAAATGATAGCTTTGTAAAAGTTTTCAAAGCAGCTATTATCCTTTCCAAAGCATTTCTGTGAAGCGTTGTCTTGACTAATTCAAGCTGAAAATTCATTTTAACCTTCTGCACTTTTCCTGCTTGGGCAGCCAGAGATGGAACGTGCTCATTAGATGTTATTTATCCCTTTTCTTGCTCTAGCTTTATTCAGACACACCTGTATGGAAGGCATTTCAAGAATACTGTTATTTAAGTTGGTGGAACAAGAGTGTGAGTTTTTTAGACTTTAAAAAGAAGATGTTTGTAAAGTCAAGGAAATAGCAACAAAAAATTACAACTGGTCAAAAAATCTCTGCCTGCAGGTTTCACGGCTATTTCTTTTAACAAGTCAGGGTGATATTTTTTCTAATAAAGCAAAGCTTTTAAAATTTATTTTCAGAAATTTTTCACAATTCCCCAAACTGAATGATTCATTTCCCTTTGCTGAACTGAACCTTTCCAATCTGAGTCATTTTTGCATTAATTTCTACTTGCTACTGTTACAGTGCTTAGTAGGAAATACAGTGCAGGGAAGTCGTACGTCCCTTTTTTATGATTTAAGCTTCCTGGCAGATGGACTTGTCATGAGAATCTCCTCATGTGTCACATCAGTTCAGCTCACTGACCAACAATGGCATAAAATGCAGGATGCAGTTCTTGGAGGAAGACAAAAGCTGTAAGAACATCTCATGAGGCAGCAGGGAGCACACACAACCCCCTCGGTCTCCTGGGGCCATCAGGAGGAATTTCTCCCCAGAAAGGGTGATTAAACATTGGAAAGCACTCCCAGGGAGGTGGAGTCACCATCCCGGAGGTGTTTAAGGAAAGGCTGGACGTGGCACTCAGTGCTCTTGTCTGGTTGACAAGGTGATGTTTGGCCAAAGGTTGGATTTGATGATCTCAGAGGTCTTTTCCAACCTAATCGATTCGTGACTGTGATTCTCCCCAGTGACGCCACAGCCTGATCCATCGCTGCCCTCGGCCTTGTGCCCTGGATGGGCACCTCATTTTCACATGCAGAAGATCTACCTGAAATGTTTTACAAAACAAGTTTTACAAAGCCTGGTCTCCAGCCCTGCCCCGTCTCCTTCAGCTGCAAACTGGGCCCCCTGGATGCTCCCTGGACTGGGCTCAGCCCCTCACCCTGTCGAGGGTTGCTGAGGGACTGTGGCTGTGGGTGACAGTGACCATTGGCAAGGGCACAGCTGGCACGGGCACTTCTGCTCTCTGCCACGCTGCCTGATGCACTTTAGCAGTGGGATGTGCTCCAGCCTCCAGGTACATCACACTCACCTGTGCCATTAAAACAGGGGACATCCATTCCAGGCACCATCACACTCACCTGTGTCATTACAATGGGGGACATCAGTGCCAGGCAATATTGCACTCACCTGTGTTATACAACAGGGGAAATTGGCACTATCACACTCATCTGTGTTGTTATAACAGGGGGAATTGGGGCCAGAAACCATCACACTCACCTGTGTCACTGTAACAGGGGACATCTGCTCCAGGCACCATAGCACACATCTGTGTCATTATAATGGGGGATATTGGCACCATCACACTCACCTGTGTCATTATAACAGGGGACATCCATTCCAGGCACCACTGCACTCACTTGTGTCATTGTAACAGGCGAAATTGGCAACATCACACTCACCTGTGTCATTATAACAGGGGAAATTGGTGCCAGACACCATCATGCTCACCTGTGTGATTGTAACAGGGGACATCCATTCCAGGCACCATTGCACTCACCTGTGTCAGTATAATGGGGGAAATTGGCACAATCACCCTCACTTGTGTCATTATAGGGGGGGACATCAGTGCCAGGCACTGTTGCACTCGCCTGTGTGATTATAACAGGGGAAAATCGGTGCCAGGCACAATCACCCTCACTTGTGTCATTATAGGGGGGGACATCAGTGCCAGGCACTGTTGCACTCGCCTGTGTGATTATAACAGGGGAAAATCGGTGCCAGGCACAATCACCCTCACCTCTGTCATTGTAACAGGGGAAATTGGCACCACTGCACTCACCTGTGTCAGTATAATGGGGGACCATCAGCGCCAGGCACTGTTGAATTCACCTGTGTCATTGCAACGGGTGAAATTGGCACCACTGCACTCACCTGTGTCAGTATAATGGGGGAAATTGGCACCATCGCACTCCCCTGTGTCACTGTAACAGGGGACATTCCTTCACCGCACTCACCCGGTGGTTGCAGGCCTGGAGGCCCGGAGCCCTGTCCTGCCGCCGTGCCCGTGTCACCTCCCGGCCCTGTGGCTCTGCCCTGCCCTGCCCTGCCGAGGATGAGGCACGGGCAGCTGCTGGCCTGGGCTGGGGTGGCCCGAAGTTCGCTGCGGGTGTCACCGGCCGTGCCTCACTTCCTCCCCAGGGCCCGGTTAAACATTGACAGGCGACAGGGCGGAGGGAGGGAGGGAGAGGCCATCGCTGCGTGTCACAGTGCCAGGCACGGCAGGCACAGCTCGGATCGGCCTCCCTTCCCTCAGGGACGGCGTCCCCAACACCCAAGGGACGCTTCCTTGGGACAGCAGGTGAGGGCTGGCCCAGGATCCTCGCTTGGATCACCGCCAGCATCCTGCGTGGGCAGCGAGCCGGACCTGTCGTCAGAGGGAAAGCGGTGGGAGATCTCAGCACCAGGGGATGTGAGCCAGGTAAAGCCTCTGCAGCCTTTATTCGCTTCCCAGCAGACGGAGCCAGGAGCTGAAAGATTATTTAACCCTCGTCCCTGCTCCTGCCTCAGCAGGGAGCCTGCCCTGGGGTGGCAGGGGGGTTATGCGGCTCTATCTCCTATTCTGCTTCCTGGCATTTGGGGTCGGCGTCCTTTGTGGGGTGCCCAAAGCATCCAAGCCCCTCTCTGGATCCAGCTGCCATTCCTTTAAAGGGATATTAAATTATTGTTATTATCCCCTACCTGTGTCGTGGATGAGGGAGGGAGCAGGCTCAGAGCAGCACTAGCAACGAGTCACCCCGTGCACCCCCTGCAGAGGAGGGGAAAAGCAGCCCAGAACAAAGCCCAGACATCGAATTCATCATCAGCCAAAATATCCTGTTTCATCTGGGGATCAGATAGTATTTCCTGGGCCTTTAAAAGTCCATTTTGAAACAAAGTAAAACAAGATACCATAGATCCCTCCCTTTCCTGTCTTGCTCTACTTCACCCCAAGCTGTTTACTGATTTTTGTCCTGGGTTTGGCACAATATTCTAGCCAGTTTATTCTTCACCATACAAAACTTTGCCCAGCTCAGATTGCTTTGGTGCAGCTGGATTTGTAAGTGGAGGTATGAAGGCTGCTGTTGTGGCTGGAAATCCTGCTTGGTGTCACAGCTTCTTGGAAAAGGACCCAGCCCTGTGTTTTGGATTTGTTTCCTGGTGTTTTACTCGGGCTGTTTCACTTCATATGACAGATGATACCAGCTCCTGTAATCCTGACTGGTTTGTGGGTATGCCGAGAGCTGTCACAGTGACAGAGCAAGGAGAAATCCCTCCAGGCTGTGCACAGTGACCCTCCCTCCCCACCTGCCTGCTGGGGACTCCTCCACACATAAAAGGTGGAGGTAAAAAAAAACCCCAAACCTTTCAAAACGCCCTAGGAAAACCCAAACCAGCTTTTGAACGAGCAGGTGAAGAAATCCGCCCGCAGGTCTGGCTTAAAACATTGATTAGTTGACAGGGCTGTCCTGTAGGTTCCCTGAAGGTAAACTGAAAGCTTGAAAAACGGGAAAATGTGGCCCAAGATGCCAGCTGAGCCTGCCAGATTCCGGGCAGGGAACGGAGCTCCAGCACAGCCTGGTGCTGCAGCTGAGCAGGAAACCCAGGGTGTCTCTGTGGTGACACTAATTTTTATGCACTGCACGGTGCTGCCACAAAGAACACCCCTGGAATCAAGAAACGCTTTCCTGACAAGAAATATGGTCTGGCCACAAAACCACATCCTCTGGCGCGGGTCCCTTTCATGAAGGCAAGCTTCAGCTGCCCAGATGAGTTTGTAAACCAAGTGCAGTCAAAGCCTCTCCCACATAGTTTGAGGGGGAGGAGAATGATATCCCGCAGGTGAATCACAAAGGCTGAAAAAGCAGAAAGTGCTGAAGTGAGGCGGTGTCTCACACCCAGTATATTATTTCTGGCCATGGTGGCGAGCTGCTGGTGGTTTATTTTCGGGTATAGAAGGCACTCTCACGTTCTGAGGAGAAACTGTGGGGACCTTCTTTGCACTGTCAGCCTTTCTGAGGGCTCAGTCTGGGGAGCTGGGAGGAGATTTTGATGTTTCTCAGCCTCACAAATGCAGCAGCTCAGAGAATTATTTTCCCAGTTGCTCACGAGTAACTTTAATGATGCAGCTGGAGCTGCCCTGGCCCTGTCAGTGCTGAAGCAGGAGTGTTGTAACAGCCAGGAGGGACTGAGGGACGTGAGATCTGCAGGAGTGATTTTCTGTGCTGAAGAAAGTTCCTCTGTGTCTTTTGGAACAGTTATTTGAGCAAAGATTCTGCTCTGCTTCCAAACCCTCCCTCATTTAATCTTTTCCCCTTGTTGGTGATACAGGTCACACAAAGTCACCCTTGTCACAGGACCCAAAGCAGCGGCTCATTCCTGAGTTTCTCAGTAAGTTCTGTCCTTCAGCTTCTTCTCAAGCATGCAGTGACCACTGGTGGCTTCCTGCCTCAGGGACCAGGAGAGAATGCTCCAATGGAGAGCTTCCAGAAATCCATTTTACTTCCCCTCATCCTGACTGCCTCGCTGCCAGGTAGGACACGTTCATAACCCATGACATGAGCCACCATGGACAAAATACAGGGGCTAATTTTAACGTGGTGCAAATGGCCTTTGCTGATGAGTTCAGACTGAGCAGTCAGTGACAGAGTGGGATTATTTGAACTGTTGGAAAGGGGGATGTTTGCATTTCAAGCCTGAATGAGCTGATGATGAAAAGTGTGCTTCAGTGTGAAGGACTGAGCAGTGTGCGGGGTGGGGAGATGGGGAGGCTGCCCTCTTTCACTTCCAGTTTCTCCCTGTCCTTGTATTTCTCTTCCTCCTGTTTGGGACTGCTTTTGAGAGTGCATCTGTAGAGAACTCAATATCAGCAGCTGGTTTTTACTTCCAGAAGTAAGTGTAAATTATCACTTTGCTGGTTTACCACCAATGTGCACTTCACATGCCTGAGTTTCAAAGTCAATTCAGATTAAAAGTGTCTTGGTGGCAAAGCTTTAGAGGAAAGTGAATATTAAGTGACTAGCCGGGTAATGGAGACGAGGCTGATTTTTAATTTTAATTATAGTCTAGCTGGAGTTTTAACAGGCTCTGATGGGAACGAGCTGCAATGGGATGAGGGGAAAGGTATTGCCATGGTGTAACAGTTAGTGAAAGGAAACACAATGCAGGAATAAACACTGAGTTTTCTGAGCAGTGCTGTTCCCAGTGGAGCTGCACAGGGATGTGTGGTATTCAACAGCCCGGTGAAGAGGAGGGAGCTGTGAGGTGGCAGACTTTGCAAGTGGTGCAGAATTACTTAGGGCAGCCAAATCCAAAAAGAGACTTGGAAGATTTGCCAGAAAATGTCGTGATGCCAGATGAGTAAGTAATAAAGGCAGAGAAAGCATTCAATGCAAAGCATCTCTTAACTGCAGTGTCTAGCGGGGAAAAGAATAGATGTCTTGGAAAGAGAGAAAATTGCTGAAAAAGGGAGAAAATGTCACCATTTAATGTCTTCAGCAAGGCAGATAAAATGAAACCTGGCATTATGTAAATCCACAGAAAGGTTTTGTCTTGGATATTGGCTGTCTTGTTAACCCTTCCATTACAGAAAGGACAGGTTAGGTTTGAGAAAGCTACAAAGTGTGACAGAGCTGATCAAAGGTAGAGAATCAAAGAATCATAGGAGGGTTTGGGTTGGAAATTACTTTAAAGATCTTCCAGTTCCAACTTCCCTGCCGTGGAAAAAAAATCTTCCAGTTCCAACCTTTCACTAGACAAGGTTCCTCAATGCTCCATCCAGCCTTGAACACTTCCAGGGATGGGGCATCCACAGCTTCTCTGGGCTACGAGGGAAGGATGAGGAGGCTTCATTAGACTGGGATATTTTCCTGCTTTTGAAAAAAGAATAAATAGTAAAAATGTATTAAAATAATTATATGGAAGTGAACGGTGAAGTGATTATTCACAATTTCTCATAACAAAAAAGAATTCGTGGCAACCAGTGAAAGTATCAGAAAGAAGATTTAAGGTGAACCAAAGCCTGTTCTTTTCTCAGAGCGTGTAATTAAATAGCAAAGCTCATGGTCACTGGGTGCGGGGGATCCCAAATTATAAGCAGGCTGAAAAAAACCTAGAAACAAATATCATAAAGGGTAGATCCGTAGGTGCAGAAGCAATTATTGGCTCAGGCAGTCCTTGGATCTCTTCTTTTTGGGCACTGGGAAGTTCTACCAGGGACTGCTGTCAAACAGTGAGTAAGAGGAGAGAGTAAGATTTGCCTGGGGGCTGTGGAGAGGTTTGTGTGCAGGTGGGAGGAAATCAGTGCTGCTGAGCATCAGGAGTCTGGTATTACTTGACAGAAACATCCTGTAAGCATTTAAAAAGTCTTGTTAACATAAGCAAACAAGGCAGTCCCTCTCTGCAGGCTTTGACAAGCTCTAACCTACTTTGGTTTTCAAAAAGCTCAGCTGCAGGGCTGTTGGGTTTTGAAATACACTTGAGCTGTTTATTTATTTATTTATTTATTGTCTATTTAACAGTTCATAGCAGAGCTGTGGCTGGGGCAGTGGGCCCCAGTGGTGAGGCAGGGAAGGTGGGGCAAGGAGGAGACTAAAGAAAAAGTGAAAAGAAAAAGCAATTTCAAAGGCTGGAAGGAAAAAGATGTAGGAATTCAAACAGAGCATAGAGGCAAGGGAGGAAGACAGATATTAGATACAAAAACTGAAGGATGAAAAGCAGTGTTTGTGGAAGGGCAGTATGGGTATAGAGGAGGAGATTATTTTGAAATACGATAATGAGGCTGGAAAAAAAAAAAAGGAGGAATCATTATGGCAAAAGGATAAGCCCATCCTGTCCTTCCCTGTGCTTCATCCAAATAGGTCACTTACAAAAGAGGAAAGACAGAGCCAGCAGAGGACAGGAGGGAAGGAGGAGAAGGTAGCCATGTCTCAATGCCCTTGTTGTTGAAAATTCCAGTATAGAAGAGTGGTCCTTTGGAGTTAACTCAAGCGTGGAAGAAAAAACTTTGCTGATGAAGGGCAAGGACTGTTCTGGGGCAAATGGGGTTCCCTGAGTGCTGGCATCATCCTGCACGAGATGCATTTTCATTTCTTCACAACCTGCAGTGGTGTGACTGGGAATTTGTGTGGCAGAGGAGGGAAAACACCAGCTCATAAAGGAGTTGGTTTGTGCTCTGCATGCTGCTGGGAGGGACTGAGCATCTGGAACACCATAAGCATTTAATTTAAGCAAATTTTCACCCCTGGTGACAGCTCTGTAAACATTTAGTGATGTGCCTCAAAGAAGGTGTCTTCAAAAGCCAAGGGGTGATCAGGGAGATGGGCAACATTTCCCTGCTGCAGGGATGGTGTTTGCCTGGGTGGGATGTCTCGTGTGTGGGGAAGCAGATGTTAAAACAGCTGTTAAGAGCTGAACACGTAATTCCTGTAAAGTGCAATGAAAATCTAGCCCGAGGCCTTAATTTGCTTAAAAGCAACCATCTGCAAGGTATTTTTGAAGCAGGATGTAAATGAAACCAGCACTAACATTTTCTCCCCAGTGCATGAAGCAAGGTCCAGCAAAAGGACTTCCAGCACTGGCTTAAGGCATTGGTAGCTGGGTTTGGATCCCATTTCTGCCCTGAATGTCCTCTTTGACCTCACACAAGTGACTTTATCAGTGTTTGTGCACGGGTTGGACAATGGAACACGCTGTTGGTTCAGGACTCCACGTGCAGGATAAACAATAAAAGCAAGAAGATAAAGAGGCAAAGATGAAATCACCAAAGCCATTCAGGCAACAGGTGGAGAAAGCTGATGAAACTCCTTTAATGGTTGTGCTGGGGCTGGGATCTAAATGGAGGTGAGGTTATGTCCCACTCCTCAGTCCTTCTGCCTCCCAAAGGATCCCCAGAGCAGGGCTCAGAGACCTGCTCCCTGTAGGACAGCAGTCAGGGAAATACCATTTATTGCTCCAGCAGACATGGTTGGTGGAAGAAGATGTAGATCCTACCCTACCTATGGACTGATAAAAGATAATTATCATAGATAAATGATGAACTCATACCTACCTGCTTATACTGCCCTGAATGTCTGAAGAAAGCAAAAGCCAATTATTTTTAGAGCAAATGATCACTGATTATTCCTGTTTAGGGATAAATTTCAATGGTTAATTAACAGCAGGCATTGTCCTGAATGTTGCATCATTTATTCAAAGCCCTGCCAAACCACAGCTCCTAGAAAAAGTAAAGTGTTTGCACAGGCATGGAAATAATTTCCAAGTGCACAGAGAACAGTTTGCATGAAGAGGGGCAGAGTGGGTACATTTTAATTTGAACAGAAATATGATTTACTTAATCTTATCTGGCTTTATTAATTATCAGAGTAGGTAAAGTTTGTTTTTCATTTAATGTTTTGTTGCTCACACACAGATATACTTTGCAGATTGAGGTGCATGGCAGAAGTAGCATAACCCAGGGAGGTGGAAAATTTTTGTGAAGGTTTTTGTAAACATGAGAGGACTCAGAGTCAGCCATACAGAGAGCCAGGGAGAGCGAGGTTTGTACAATCCTGCAAAACAAAGAAGTCTGTAAACGCTTGCAGCGGGTGGGAGGAAAGAGAGGAGCTATTTATATTAAAGAGCAATTCCTGGCACAAACCTGGTTGGATATAGAGTGCCTAGGTTAAATGTGGGCTGGAACTGCAAAAGGGTCTGGGCAGTGGAGCAGTGAGATTCCAGACCCTACGTCCTGGGTTCAGTTTACTGAGGCACTGGTTGCAGTGTCATCGCTGAGACTGGGCTCTGGTTCCATTTCTACAACCATCACACACCCCTGTTGTGTGAAAAATACAGCATGTCCTTCCTTTCTCACATCAGCTGCTGACTGAAAGTAAAATGATTTTTTTTCAATAATTTATAGCTAATCCATTAATGAATAAACCACCTAAAAAACTTGGTGTGAACGAAACCTTTAAAAATGACTTCATTGTCCTGAATACTCTTGGCAAGGGAGTGATGACCATTTCAGACTTCCTTTCTCTGGAACATAATTGAACACTTATTCTCAGGCCAGATTTGCAGGCATGGGGTTTTAATCAGACTGCCATGGACTGTGGTGTCTAATTGCTGTCATCGTGCAGAGCTCAGCTGGAAGCAGCGGGGCAGTCCTGATGCTTCTTCAGCAGGAATGTTCCCCAAGAAGTTGTGACAAGCTCACTGGTGAGGCAGATCCTCCTGTCAGGACTGTTTGGTCTGCAGGGAGTGAAATGTCCATCCTTGCACTCAAAATATTCCTGGATGAGGCCCTGTGCAATTGGTGGAGTTGGCAATGGGAGGCCCTGGGTCAGTGAGGAGGAAAGGAAAACGGAATGACTTTGTTAGGAGCTTTCAGCTCTGAAAAATACTAGCCAAAATTCACACTACCTTTCAAGGAATTAAAACTAATGAGTCACAGCACCTCTGATTAACAGAAAGCCTGAGAAAGGCTTTAGAAGAAATGCATCACAATGTATGTGATGAATGATTGAGGAATAGGGGAAAGAGCACAGAAGGATAAATGATGGGGCTGTAAAAAATCAGTGGCAATCCAAGATATGGAAAAGGGACTAGTTACACACTCCTTTAATTATTTAAAGTCTAAGCATCTCATGTATTTTCCTATTTAAAAGTGGAAATTTTTCTGCCAGCAAAATGTTAGTCAGTGAATTACTGAAGAGAAACAGGTGATTTTGGAGTGGGAGAAGGAGAGATGAGATAATTAGAGGCATTTTTAAAGAAAGCCACTTAATCTAAGCAGGATCTGAAAGAAGAGATTGCACATCTCCATCTCTGAACTGGTTGAGATGTTTTACACTACACAACCACCTCTGTTGGTGTTGGATATGTGTTTATGGACTCATTTTTTGTTCCCTTGCAGGTCTGGGCTTTTGTTACTCCATCACCAAAGGCCCTGACAACGCCACGGTCCTGGCTGGCTCAGAGGCCCGGTTCAACTGCACGGTGTCTGCAGGGTGGAAAGTCCTCATCTGGCTGTCCAAGGGCAGCCCTGTCCTCACTGTCATCAACTCCCAGGGCTCTGTTGAAACCACAGACCGCTTCACCTCCCAGAACTACACCAGTGGCAATGAGTTCACCTCGGAGCTGATCATCCACAACACCCAGCTGAGCGACTCTGGGAGGATTGAGTGCAGCATCCAGCAACCCAGCGAGAACAACTTTGCCTTTCTCTCTGTTCAAGGTGTGTATAGCCACCAACAAAAAGCTGTTTCATTGTGCTGCACTTAAAGGAATCCTCTGAGGAATTGCTCAAATTATCCCTGGGAAGGAGTACATGCTCTCTTTTACCATGCTTTGCCTCCTGCCCTCCTCATCTTAATTTTACTGTCCAAGCAGATTTTAAAGTCACACTCAGAGTGCCAATAATGAAGGTTATAACTGCCCCTGTTTTCTCCTGTTTCATCTCTTATTCCTTATCCGACTGCAGTCAGGTAAGCAGGATCTCACCACCAGGCACTACGCATTTGTCAAGGAGGTGCTTGGTGCAGTGATAACATCTCATCACCTACCTGTAAACCTTTTCTTATACGACCTGAGCATATTTAAAACTTAGAGAGAAACACTGTTATTTCATTATGTTCATATTTCGTATTTCCTTCAGCTAGAAGTATGTCAAGATGACTAAAAAGTGAAATTTCCTGCTTTTTATTGGAAAGGTACTGAAAGTTGAGACTTGTGCTTTAGACATATTGGGTAATGGGCCCATGCAGTTGAAATAACTGCACGTTTCCATCATGCATGTGGTATATCTGTGTTAATAATGGTTGTTTTCCACTCCATATCTCAAGGCATAGCTATTTCTGGGTAGCAAGATAAGATTTAAAACTACCAGCAGGAAAGCAATGCCGCGAAACATTCTGAAGGAACAAAAACATCTTTTCCCTCCCACAGTTAATGGATCTTTACTCATCAAAAATAGCACCTTAACAGTAAAAGAGAACCAAACAATTGAGATTGTTTGCGAAGCCTTAGGATGGGCTCCAGCTCCAGACATTACCTGGATGACAAATGACTCTTTCCTTGATAAGTCGAGCTATGTTAACCAGCAAAGTCCAGGATCTCAAGGCCTCCACAATGCCCTGAGCACCTTAACTCTGACTCCGACGGACACTGAGGTTTTGACTTGTTTAGCTGACATAGAAGCACTCCCCAGCCCTCAGAATGCAACTGTAACTCTTATTTTTGACAACTCTGCTGCGGGTAAGTGAATGTTTGTTGTACTTTTCCCGTACTGTACTGCCTGTACTCAGAGCTGTGCCTTTTGTTCTGGTTCATTTTGTTTTAAAAAGTCTTTTATTTGCAAATGAAATCCTCTGGGGTGTGCACAGGTGGAATTCAGAGCCAGGAGTCACAGCCTGATGTACAGGTAGGGTTAAATGCACTGGTACCGGTCTAATGAACCATGAAACCCAGTGGAGGACTGAGCAAGGCAAACAAAGCCTCTGACAAATAATCTGCCTCTGACTCCTGTGGATTCACTGCTTGGGAAACCAGCCTGTGCTCCTTGACCAAGAAAACACCTAAGGAATTTGGATCTTAAATAGCCTTGATCAGACCATGCCTGCCATATTAACTTAATTTCTTACAAAGCCAAACCCTCAAGTGAAATTGTCCTCTGTAATGTTCAATACCAGTTTTACCCCTGGCTTGGGAAAAAACCCTCTCAGTTCCTGCACACAGGAATAAATTCTGTACTAACAGATACAGAATTTTTTGGGCAGTGCATTAGGTTGCTTTTTACTGGCTTTTACTTAAGGAAATTCAAAGTCGCTTGAATCCAAGCCTGGATTTCATGCAAATCTCTCCAGAGCAGTTAGCAAGGCCTTTGAGAACTCTAAATATTTTCGCCAAGCTTGTAATCATGCTGACAGCTTCTCGTGATGAACTGATTCTTCTTCTGCAGTGGGTGAACATGGCACATACAAAACATCCTTACAGGGTATCAATGAGGGGTTTGGTACAGACATTTTGACACATAAACAACTGAGAAGATTGAGTAGCCGTGCCCTTTATTTTCAGTATGAATCAGTATTAGCAGGTCTTTTTCAGAAGTGCTTGCTTGGTAATGCAGTTGGAAAAGGTCATTTTACCACTCCTAGTATGGCCTTTTGTAGTCACATTGATCTTAATTACTGACTAAGCAAAATAGGACTATCCTGAGGAAATTAATAAATTCCCCTGCCTACTCATTTGTGATGTTTCCATAGCTACTCACTGCAAATCAGAAGAGGAGAAAAACAGATGTCATGAAGCACTATTAGTGTATAATTAGTGATTGTATAGGACCATCATTCATTTCTCTTTGGAAATACCATTGTGCAGCAGCAGCAGCAGGCACTCAAAATTTGACAGGATAGGAGAATCTGAAGTCTTTAAATGATCAGAATGAAATAAAAGCATGGCATTCATGACAGAGGAAGGTATGTAATGTAAATATCACACTCAAAATCTCAGAGCTGTCCCAATTTTAATGTACAGGCTCAGCCTTAGTTGGCTGTTGGGAAAGAACATGACCAGCTTCAAACATGTAAAAAAAATCCTTCCCAAAACTACTGCAATATCATTATTCCCCTTCACTTAAAAGCCTGGGGAATCAAATTCCTCCTTGTTCCTCTCAAGCAACACAAGAACTACCAAAAATTGGAGCCCTCTCCAGCCAGACAGCTCCTGGTGAGGGAATGTCTGACCTTCCTGCATCTCTGGGTCAGTCTTTCCTTAGAAAGTGATGCATTTTTATGTCACTCACTCTTCCTGCAGAGTTACCTCACCCACAGTGGTGTTTGGCTGAGCCCGAAATGTGGGAACTCCTACAGAGTTATCCCAGGAGATGCATTCACAGAGCTGTGACTGGGGAATGGGATCCGTGGTGGAGTCCCTTAGCTGGGTCCAAGCTGTCTTTGGCTTTGGTGTTGAATTCCTGTGGCCTTTCACCTGCAGATGAGGACAGAGTCTGCCATGAGCCTGGACTTCCTTTGGTTTTGAACTCGGCCGGAAAGCTCCAAAGTATCCAAGAAGCCACATGCAGGTTTTTCCAGTCCCTCATTCCTTGCTGGTCACCAGCACCTGCCAGGGAAAATCTCTTTTTTTGCAGACACTGTCAAAGTAAATGTTTGTACAACTTTGGGAGGAGCCAGAGGTCAGGATAGCAGCAGAGGATGGGCCCTGTGGAATGAGGAAGTGGTTCTGTCCACACTTACCACTTTATGAAACTTGGTTTGGATTTAGTGCCCCTCCCTTGCAGCCCTGCTTGTGTGTTCACCTGGCAGCTCCTCATCCACACCTGCTGGTCCCAGCTCCAGTTTCTTTCTGCATCCTCCAAAACCGCAGACACTAAAATGCTGAAGTGCTGGGAAATGTTTGTGTTGTACCCTGTCCTTCTGGCTTCAGCTCCATAAATCTCTTGGCACATAACCTGACCCTGACAGGGAGTGAAATACCTTGGTGTGGCAGCCAGCCTGCAGGAATGGGCTGGTGCAGGTGTGTTTAGCTCCTCCCTGCTCACTAGGGTTAAGCTTTCCCCTCTAGCTATTCAGCTGTCTTTCATATTTTAGTCATCTTGAAAACCCTGTGGCATCTCAATGGAACAAAATATGCTAAAATGTAGATATCTGTTGCAATACTTCTAGATAAAAACACTAGGAACAAGTTTATCATCAACTGATGGCAGCCTACAGGATTTACTGCTGATTTTCGGGTTACTGAGTGCTTGTTTTTTTTCCTAATAGAAGACATTCTAAACATGCTGATTGAGCATTAGGATTAGAGAAGACTGGAACAAATTGCTTAATGATAATGACCTGAGCTTTGGAGAATGCAGATTCCTGGCAGAGGTTCAAGCTTTGCAGGAGGCTCTGGTACTGAATCTTTGCAGTCTGAAACCTCCAAACCCCAAACACACACCCAGGAAAGCTTGTACGTAGAAAGGATTTAGTTTATTCCCTGCCACAGATAAAGCTGGTTCCCACATCAGGGGAATTGCCCTGACCTTGAGCAGTTCCCAGTCACCCTCCCTCCTGTGGTACCTTTCCCAGAGGCTGCCAGCCAAGTGTGGCCGTGGAGTTGTTAATTGGGACCTCTAATGAGGAAAAGACATTCATAAACCCATGGGACAGAGCTGTGCCAAATTTGGATGTGTCTCACACCTGTAATTTGGGTTGGAAGATTGTTTCTAAACAGCTGCCAAAAGTGTTTTGGGGCTGCTTTCCAAGGGGTAGCCAAATTGGAGGTGCTTCTGGAATATGTGGTCAAATCAAGGGGCAGGGTGATGTGGAAATCAGAACTGACATCTTCCTAATACATCCAGCTGCCTGAGAAATATTACCCATCCCTGGAAGTGCCAGGCTGGACAGGGTTTGGATCAACCTGGGATAGTGGGAGGTGTTCCTGCCCATGGCAGGGGCTGGAACTGAGTGATCTTTGAGGTCCCTTCCAACCCAAACCATTCCATGATTCTATAAGTCTAAATGCAAGCTATTTTTAAAATTCTGTGCACGTGGGAGCCCTGTTTGGTCATAGCAACCGATTTCAGCAAGACACTGAATTATCCTTAAATCCCCTCATTTAACCCTGTAGATTACAGCAAAGATGAAGGAATAAGTTAAATGTGAGAATGCTGTAGAGAAGATGGGTCAGTAGCTGTGTGTTCCTCACAGGTTTTGCTCTTTGGGGCTCTTAAGTGGGGAACAGGTGTCCCACCGAGCACATCCCAAAATCAAACACTTGTTGAAATCATTGAGAAAAATCACAAGACAGAATTTATTAGACAATCTTATTTCCAGGCTAGAGATCACCAAGTTTACTAATCACTTACAACTGTGGCTCTGGTTTGTGGGGAGAAATGGACATTTTTTCAGAGCAGTTCAGCTTATTGAAAGGGACAAATACACGTTTGGTCAAATTAATTGTAACCCAAAATACCTATTTTCTCTCCACTGACAAGAGCAGCCAGGCAAGGCACTCAATACCTGCAGTATGGACACCTAAACGGAATCTTAACAGCTCTCCCCAAATGTCTTCAAAGGACTCTGGGAGGCCCAGCATAATTATGAAACAAAGTTAAGCTGGAAGATTGCAACCCTGTGTTTTTCAGAAGAGAAGTAGCAGTGGGAAAAGTTACAACTGCAATAAAGGATTTGAATTCGGGAATATTTTAAATCTGTCATTTGGAAAAAGACAGACTCCTTGTTAAATAGCACTTAATAGCATCTCATGGAAAAGGTAAATATTCTGGAAAGGATGTTTTGAGGCTCTGATAGTCCAATGTTTCTCCATTTGATTTAACAGAAAATGATTACAGTGAAGACAACAGGAGCACATGGATTATTGTACTTGCAGTTGTGCTTTCATTTCTTGGTATTGTTCTCCTGATCGTTATTATTGTGGTTGCTGTGCGCTGCTACCTAAAGAGGAGAGGTGAGTGGACCTTCACAGTTGGTCTATACATTAAAAAGTTTCTTTGATTAGACATAAATCTGCTTGTGTCAGCTCTGGTGCTGTGCAAAGACCTGCAAGCAGAAGAGTGAGCAGGCAGATCCTGCTCTTAACTATGACCTGTTTAAGATGCTCCTTAATTTCTCCATCCTGCTTCTCTCATAAATTGATTCCGGAGCAATCAGTTCACATTAACTACCAGGGGGTCATGTTTTTTGGGAGTACATTCACTTTTAAAGACATTTAAAGGTTCTTTATTGAAGAATATTTTCAGTGCTGTGTGCCTAGTTCCAGTTGCCATGTAAGCTGCTCTACAGGGCTGCCCAATTTTGTAAACAGGGTGGAGAGATGCTCCTGGGGTAGCTGGAACTCGGGGCATGCTCTAAGAGAACTTACAGAAGATTTGTATTTTAGTTTCCTGCTTTTTAAACCCTTTTTATTTTTTTCTTTCTTTCTTTCTCAGAATCTACTTATCAAAATGAAATAAGGTAAGTCAGATGACGTGGCAAAACTTTTTGTGTTCACTGGACTTTTTGAGGCTGCTGCAGGGTGGCAAGGGGGACGTGCCAGTGTCCTTGTCCTGGCATCCATCATCCCAGAACTGCCGGTGCTGCCGGGCTGTGTGAGCTTGTGGGGACAGCAGAGGGATGGGGGACAGCATCCAGGGGAGGGGACTGATCTCAGGGATGAAAGGCGAGCGCCAGAGCTCGCAGCAGCCTGCGAACTCTGATGAAAACCCCATCAAAACCCCAAAGCGCCGCCTCGCTGATGGATCCAGCGCAGAGGTGACAAACTGAGCAGACGCTCTGTTAAACCTGGAAGACAAAGCGAATCTCTCGGAGCTGGCTGTGCCCCCAGGTGTCCCGGGGAAGGCAGGGGAGGATGGCTGGCGACCAGAGCCCGCCGGGCGATTGCCGCCGCCGCCACAGGATGTCACTGCCGGACCGGCAGCGCGGCTGGCGCTGGGAGCGGGCGAGCCCCGGAGCGGGGCAGGCAAATCCCGCCGGCTCCCCGGCTCTTTTAGGGCTGGATAAACCGGTAAAAAAGGGGTTTAGAGGGCAGGTTTAGATTAGATATTAAGAAGAAATTCTTGGCTGGGAGGCTGGTGAGGCACTGCCACAGCTTGCCCGGAGAGGTTGTGGACTCTCTGTCGCTGGAAGTGTCCAAGGCCAGGCTGGACGCTGGGGCTTGGAGTAACCTGGGGTAGTGGAAGGTGTCCCTGCCCATGGCATGGGCTTGGAGCGAGATGACCTCTAAGGTTTCTTCCAGCCCAAGCTATTATATAATTCTATAAAAAAATTAATAAAGCCGCCCCGTTTATGGGTATCAGCACCTCATCCAGTGATGGTCAGATGTGTTTCAGTACAAAGCCATTGGACCATGATTGCACTGAGCTGGAAAACTTTAGAAATCAATAACTGGTGGCTCTCGGCATTAAGATCCTTTTTATCAGCACCTGCGTGGCTGTGACAGCCATGGCAGTGGAGTTATTTATATTATTATTTATATTTAGGCAGCGTTGTAAATTCATCCTCTGCCTACGCTTGCGGGGCTTTTAACTCCCCGTCCCTTAATGAGTTTACAAAATGTTCCAGCCTGTTGCCTGGCACATCAGTAATTCCCAGTTTCATTAGCAGCCTCTTGTGGGGAAAGTTTGTGGAGGTCTGTTGACAGATTTCCATTTGCAGAGCACTTTATTGATAGGAAACAAAATAAGGAAATTAGGTACCCTCTGTTTTCTCCCAAGGAAATGATGCTTATTATGCCATGCCATACATGTAAACTTCCATGTGATTTCTTACTTTGTGGGGCTAAATTCATCATTTTGCCAAGTGCAGCTATATATATAGGGCAGGACTGAATCAGCAGGGATTGCTTGGATTCTGACTTGGTTCAGAATCCCAAAATCTTCGACAAGGATCAACCCTACTAAGGAAAAACCAGCTGAAATGCAGGGAAGGACCTGCCCAGCAGCAGGGTCTGGAACATTCAGGTCCATGTCCTTCCCAGACCCTGCCTTGCTGATGTGGATCTGCAGTGCTATTTCTCTGAATAGGTCGAGAATAAGGCATAACTTTACTTTCCCTCTATGTTTTTGCATCTGGGCTGGGCAGACACAATTCTACCTTCATGGCAGAATGTGTGTTTTTATCTCTCAGTACAATAAAGTTACTATTTCTCCATTAACTTTAAACATGAGCTGTGTCACTGACTTCACAAACCTTGCTTACACTTAAAAGTTAAGAAAACTGGGGTGAGGTCGGGCTCTGATGCTCAGTTTGGACTTGGAGACTCAGTGCTGACAGCTTTGCAAAGTTTTAGCATGTCTAAACAATGACCCTGAACTCACAAGCATTATTAACAATCACAGATTTTGTAGGCTCAGTGTTTTTTTCCTTGGGGGGAACCTCCCTGCAGTAAAAAGAGCGATGCTTGTCCAGATTTTGGAAGCTGCATTGCTGTAGTAGCAAAGAAGTAGTGAGACCAAACATACACTGGTTTCTTTCCCACCTTTATTTTTAACTTGGCTGGCTATCTTCCTATACCTCCCACACCTTTTTTTTTTCATAGCTGCTTTTTATTTGGCTATTGCACTGAGTTTGTTGGGATCTAAGGATCAGATAAAAGAGACTGCACAGTGTCATGTAACATGTGGGGGTGGTAGCCCCAAACAATTGCTTTTGTCTTCTAGCAACCATGGCAGGTTTCTTAGTGGTATCTCGCCTGTTTCTCTCCTAAAAAAGCCCCATATTTGATGGCTGACTCACCAGATTTGTGTGTGCATTAGTAACGCCCCTCTGATGCTCTGTGGGCCTGCAAAGTGGTTCCTACTAAACATAAAAAAAAGTAGAATTACAGAATCATGGAATCATTAAGGTGGGAAAAGACCTCCAAGGTCATCAAGTCCCAGCTGTGCCTGATCCCCACCTTGTCCCCAGCCCAGAGCACTGAGTGCCACCTCCAGGCTTTTCTTGGGCACCTCCAGGGATGGGCACTCCAAACCTCCCTGGGCAGCCCCTGCCAAGGCCTGACCTCCCTTTCCAGGAAGAAATTCCTCCTGATGTCCAACCTGAGCCTGCCCTGGCACAGCCTGAGGCCATTTCCCCTTGTCCTTTTCCCTGGGAGCAGAGCCTGACCCTCACTGCAACTTTTGTACAAGGACACGCAGCAGTTTCCACAAATGTCACGAACACCCCTTCCCACTAAAAATTCCTGGTTTGCCACAGTCAATTTGTTCTTGCCACACCTCAAACCTAGGCAGAGGTGGACCTGGGACTATCCTGGAGAAGGGCCCATGGTAGCAACAGATCAAGAGTAGCATCTCTTCTAGCATCAGAGTTTTGGGTAAAAAAGCACCATTGTTGGGTGCTGCGAGGGCACCGTTCTTCAAATTCAGAGATGTGTAACTTTAACCAAGGAATTTCTCTCATGTGTAAAGTGAATTTCAGAGTGAAAGATTAACTCCAGAGTGTACAGACAAATCACTTGGGAGCTGACAGCAGGGATGTGAGAGCACATGCTTTGTTTTTGCAACTGGGCACCAAAATGATGAGCTGTCATAAATGACCTGGCTGGTGTTCCATTACTGGGCCCCTAAATATCCTGCAATTCAGAATCAGGGATCAAAATTAATTTTCTACAAAACCTGGGATCTGGAACAGAGTCCTCCCTTTTGGAGGCTTGCTTTAATTTTGTGCTTTCTGATGCTGCAGCTGATGGAACCTTTCCGAACAGAATTCCATGGACAATACTTACATGGAACAAGATTTGTGCCAGCTGATTTCTTGGGAGGTCCAGATATGTTTTGCACCTATTTTTTTGGGAACTGAGACATGCACTTTTTTCTCTGCAGTCTGCTACGCAAGAGTTCTCCCGTCACGGTGAACTTCTAATGACGCCTTTTTGTTTTCTAGAAAAGTTTCAGCTGAGAAGAAGAAAGATGGCGATGTGGAAAACAGGCAGAGGAGTGGCAGTGAAAATCTGGGATACATTCCAGAGGAATTGTGGAACACAGAACAAAGCCCAAGTGAGTCTAAGCTGGGGAATGACATGCTGTCAAATTGCTTCTCAACATGGGCCTTTTGGACAACAAGCAATTAAAATGACAAGGTTTCACAATATTTAGTGAAGGACTTGTGCTTGACCTGGACCTCTCCAGAACATTTGTAGAGGAAGATCCCCCAAAAATATTGAGAAAACATCCAAGTACTTTGCAGTTGAATTTAGATTTAGTCCTGGGTTTGTTTTTTTAAATGCCTTTGTTCTTCCAGTTGTCTTCTGGAGCCAGATGTAGGAGGACTGGATTTTCACACAAGCAGCAATTTAGGCAATATTTTGCAGTTGGTCTGTGAAAACAAAAGAAAATCCACCACTACCAACAAAAAAAAAAACCCAAAACCAAAACAAAACAAAAAAACCACAACCCAACCAAAAAAAACCAACTGAAAAAAACTCCCAAAAAAACAACAAAAAAAAGGAAAGAATAAAGGCAGTTAGTGAACTATTATTTTACTGATAAATGACTAAGGCATTATAAATTCTTGTCCTTAAGCAAAAAAACTCTTCAAAAGCAAATGTAAATCTCCACCAAATCGTTACCTTCCACTTGCATTTATAACCACATTATTCTCAAAACATTTAATCAAACACTTAATGACGTCAAATTATTGTGCAGAGTCTATAATCCAGGCACACATCCTTTCCCCTCTGACAAACAAGTGGTGAAGAAATAAGTACAGGGGAAAGATTTCCAGAGAATGTGGCATTATAAAATGAAGGAGTTATAAAAAAATAAAAGGAAAATGAAGTGAACCTGCACAAATTGATTCCGCAGAGTCCTAGATTGGCTTCTTTCATATTTGTTTGTGTTCTGGGTTGACTTTGGCTGGTCACCTCCCTTCTCCGCTGACCTGGGTGTCTCCAGGACTGTTTCCCTCATACTTTCTCACTCCTCTTTCCCAGGTCCTGCTGTGCTGTTTTTTTTTACCTTTCCTTAAATATATTGTGGCAGAGGTGCCAGCAATGTCACAGTTCAGGCAGGACCCTCCTGGAGCCACCTGGAACTGCCTCTGTCTGACGTGGGGGCAGCTCCTGGTGTCATGTCACAGAAGCCACCCCTGCAAACTCCCTCAATAAAAAAAACTCACCATGTTAGCCCAAAAAATTAGCCGTGGTTTGGCTAACAATATTAAATACTATTTAGTCATTCCTTAATGCCTTGTGTTCATGCCATGGTGGACACTGAGTAACAGTAATCTTTTATATTCTTGTTGCAGGACTTGCCTCTCTTCCCCCGAGGTTTTCAAAGTTTGCTGGCCCCGATGACAATTTGCACATCAGTTCTGTGCCAAAGGTAATTCTGATATCTTGAATATCTCGACCTTTTTTTCTTTTTCACACAGTGTGTATTGTGCTATAGCCAAACATAGATTTTGGGTAGAAGTGCACAATTAGAAGTCAATTAGAGCTGTAATTAGGTAAGTGGAATGTCCCTTAAGCATTCTTGACTGTATTTTCCCTCAGACTGAAGGAAATGTGGATATAAGATGGAGGCACTGTGAAGGTTTGAGGTTCCTCTGCAAGGAAAATCCAGTGTAGAGAGAGTAAATAAATGCGCATTTTCTCTGGATCATTTCTTGACTGTATTTTCCAATATTGCAGAAGTTGCTTCAATCAGAAACTTTACACTGATCTTGAAACCTTTGGTATCTCAGCAGTAAGAACTGGGAGGGAAAGCACACACCCAACACCCAGTGCCCCCCGAGCTTTGCCCCTTTTCCTTGTGGCTGACTTGTAAAAAGAAGAGCTCAGTGTTTATTCCTCCACTGGTTCCATTCTCAGTGGCCTCGTTCTGAAAGCTGGTGCTGCTCTCTCTTAGCTTCCAGCCCAAGAGCAATGTGAATCTTAATTTATGCCATATTTTTGTAAAATCCATTTAGCACCTCAGGATGGTTTTTGCCAATATTCTCTTGAGAAAGTGGCAGTGATGTGGTACTGAGTTTGCTCCTCAACACAGTGATAACTCATTTATTGCTGAAGAGCTGCTTCAACATGTACAGTGCAGAAATCTGTCTTGGGGATGACATTGCACATAAATCATAGCAGAGTGTGTCAACTTCTTTTGGCACACAATGAAATTTAGGAAGCACTCAATCAACAATTAAAACAATGATCACATAGTACCAGTAAAAAATAACAGCAATGACACTGATGCATTTGTGCCTGGTAGTTATGATGGTTGACATGAATTACTTGTCAAACAAAATACTGTTCAAGCAAAGCTGAAAAGTCTGCACAGAACAGTGGAGGCTTCAGCGTGGATCTATAACCCCAAGCAACACTTTCAGACAGTGTTTGGAATGCTTGTGATCAGGATTGTGGGGCACCAGCTGTGCTTCCATGCACAAGGCACGTGGCACTTGCTGTCTGCTCTGACAACCAGGAAAGGCTGTGCTGAGCACCCTGGACACATTTCAGGGCAGGATATTGACTCCAGGAGGCATCTGCATGTGGCACTTGGGGATGTGGCTTAGGGGTGACGATGGTGGTGTTGGGTTGATGATGGGACTGGATGATCTTGAAGGTCTCTGCCAACCTTGATGACTCTGGGATTTGGTGATTCTGGGATTCGGTGATTCTGGGATTCATTTGGCCGTTTCCTGGTGACTGGGTGCTCATTGATGGTTCATGGGCACTGGTTGGGCACTGGGGTAGTGTCACTGTTACATCAGAGACGGGTAAAGAAAACGACACAGAGTCCAGGCTTATGAACAAGTGGAAGCACTTTAATAATTTTCTAACTACTTTTATAGGATAGATCACAAACGTGTGTTGAATGGCAATAGGTAATTGGTTCCTCAGCCATCCACCCCTTGAGAGGATTGGCCAAGTCCTAAGACACCTATTCCAAAATATTTTCAAAGTCAAAGCCATAACAATCTTGCAAAACAGCTTGGGGGTGCAAGAAGTTTATAAAACTGTGACCTTGTTTAAAATAGTTTGCATGGGAAAGACAGTCTGCTCACAGAATATTGAGAAGAGGTTGAAGAATTTCTCTGCTTCTAACTTTTTAGCACCTACAGGGGTAGCATTAAGCCATTTAGTGACATCTGAAAGGCATCGAATTTGGATGTTCTCAAGCAGCTCCATCCACTGTGAGAACAGTAAAGTTTTGAGTGGGGACCATCAGGAGACTCTGTTTGCTGTCCGGATTCAAACTGAGACATGAAAGGTGCAGCCCACCACATGAAACCCTGGGTTAGGTGGCCTAGGAGTTCAAGTGGCCAGGGAAACACTGAATCCATCACAGGCACACAGCATAAAATGGAAATATTTATGTTTTCTAAAGCAGTTGTCCCTGGACAATATAAAAACTTAGTTGCAGTGGCTTCTACCTGCATCAATAACTGCACACACATTCTTGAAAAATACCAAGAGAGAATCTAGAGCTGAAAATGATTTAGAACTATTTGCCCTATGTTAGAGTGTAGTGCTTTAGTTCACATTTCTCCTTAACTAAAAACCAAGCTATGCTAAACCACGACATAGAGGAATATTCAGCAATCTAAAAATGGCTTGGTGAAGACAAACTTCTGTTTGAACAGGGCTTCTCAGTATATTGTGATGGCCACATCTTGTGTATGCAGGAACTGATCAAAGGCTGCTAAAGGTTTGCCTTAAATTGTGGGTTTGCTGTCCCTGATGTAATTTTATGGCAATATATTCAAACATAGTGAAAGATTTCCCAGACAAAAAGGCTTTTCCTTTTACATTCATAACCTTCCCTGTTAGCTGCATAATACAAGTTTTCTCACAAAAGGTGTTCCTGGATATATTCTAATAAAGTTTAATCACCACTGATGCCAATATATTGCCTAATAAGCATTGTAGTGCTCTCTCATTATATTTCTTGTCAAGTAGGAGAAATCAGATGTTAACTCATTCAGATGTTTGCAGGTCAGTGCTGAATCAAACAATTTCCTCAGAAACCACCTGCCTTCCTGCCACGGCAGCTTCTAAGCCCAGAAAGTTGTGTTTCTCAGTTGGCTTTCCCTGCCTGCATATGGGAAACATTCCCAAAGACTTTTCATCTTTATTCTTCAGGCCTTTATAGTGAGAAATAGGGGGTAAAAAAAAACCATGAGGAAAAGAAGTTATCCTGAGAATTTTTTCTCTAGTGAAGGAGGTCATGAAGGGGTGGACTCCAGCAAATTGCTTCTTTCTCCCTGGGTAATCAGGAAACATGAGCAAAAGTCCTTGCAGTGCGTCTTTAGAGGTCAAGAAGAAGGAAGGAAAATCCAAGTCCTCCCTGAGGAACAGGAAGTCCATCTGCCGATAGAAAAACTGCAGATTGAAGACCTAAAACATTATCTATTCCCATGTCTCTGAGGGTAATGGCTTCAAATACAATCCCTTCTGTTCCATATGTAAAAAAGTTACAATTTTAAAGGATTTGGGAGATTGAGGGAGACTTCATATCACAGGTTTTGCTTCCTCAGGATTTGTTACCCATGGACCCAGCTGGGTACAAACCTGAAATCCCTGGTGTGTGTCGTTGTGAAGGGTGACAGTGGAAAAACACTGAGCTCAGCTTTTGGCCATTCAAACTCTCTGAATCAGAAACTAATGCAAAATGTCCACAGAAGATAAATGCTGCCCAGTAATTGCACTGATCAATTCACAGCCTCAACAAAAGGTTTGGCAAAGAAGAAGGGAGGAAAATCAAAGGTGTGCATGAGACATTTAAAAAATGATGAGTAACGAAGTAAATTATTGAGCTGAGGGAAAAATTACCAGCTACTGGAAGAGGAGGCCAGAAACATCAGTCAGAGGTGCTGGAAGGTCTTCATTGTGATTATATTAATTGAGAAAAGGTCAAATTGAGAGCAGAGGTGCAGGCTTCTGTTTAATTGCAAATATAGTTCCTGTCAGGGATGGGAGAAGTGTGATCCTTGCTCCCAGTACTGGGGCTGAGCTGGCAGAAAAATGGGTTTTAGGGAGCAACATCCTACTCAGGGAACAGCTCCTCATTCCCTGACCCACAGTGCTCCTTCCAAAACCCAGGCACAGTGAGGGGGATCCCCTGCCCAGGATTTTGCAGATTTTGGGGCGGCCCCACAGTCAGTTGTGCCCGAACAAGGGCCACAGGGCCAGCTCTGCCAGGTCCTGAGCGCCACCTCCAAGGATCTCCGTTTCCCAAGCTCCCACAGAAGGAGCTCTAAGGACTGAGCAACTTGCAGGATTGGACAATTTCCTAGACAAGCTTCATAATTAGCCCATTTAATATGCCATAAACGTCTCTGTGATAAATCAGGAGCCCATTCCATCACAGGGTGTGAATGCTCATTTCCAATGGGCCGGATTCATCCCCGCTGTGACTCCAGCGCAGCTCCGGGAAGCTTCCACAGCCTCACTCCTCCTTTCCAATCCAGAGTGAGTCATGGCTCCCTTAATGGGGAAGGATCTATTTTTCTTCTTAACTACTCCAAATGACACTCTATAAACTGGAAATATTATTTAGTTGTGGTTGTGGTTTTATACCGAGAAGGAAATGAATGATGAATTGCAGCTCCATTTATTGCCCCGTATAGAACTGCTCCGACTCTGAGGGTTGTTGGAAAGAAAAATTAAGCTATCAAAATTGAATTAAAAGGTCAATAAATAGAAATATAAATCAATGAAAGCAAACAATTTTACCCCTGCTGATGAAATGTGCTGCAGATATGTCATGTTATGATATCCATTGGTTAGCATATCTTGATTAAGAGAGCAATAAATATTGATGATACAGATAGAGAAATGGCAGGTGCAGTTTGCAGGTTTTTTCCCAAATGTCTGTGGGAGAAGGGGAGGCGTGAAGGCATTTGGGTGGGCTTAACCCATGAAGAAACAAGGAGGAATTTCCAGGCTGTATTGATGGGCAGGGAAATGTGCTGAGTGTCCAGAAAGTTGACAGGAGGGAACTGGTTTGCTACATAAAGTAATAGTGTATCCAAATTATTTTGAGGGTATCCAGAACTTACGGGGTGGGTGTTTTTCCTGCAAATGAAGTGAATTCGGAATGAAAATTAAAAACTGAGGGCAGAGAGGAGAATAACCTTCAGAACCAGAAAGCTGTGCCTCCCTGATTTTTTGTTGTGTTTTTGTTAGCCCAGTGTGTGATGCATGCAGACACATTTGGGAGTACTCCTACCACACTAATGTCAGCAGTCTATTCTAATGCAGTTAGACTGGAATTTCTTTTGGCTGGCTAATACCAAGCCTTCAGTTTATCACACACTCCCACAGCATCAGTGTCTGAGGAGCTGCCATGTGTCAAATCAGTGTTGAGATCAGAGTCCTGTTTCATAGTGCCAGATGTGTGCTCATCATTCACATCACTGATATCACACGGGTTGCAGAACTGACTGAAACATGCTTGTAAGAGCAGAAATCCTTCTTTCATTGACTGAAAATCAGTATTCAAAGCACCACTGAAGGATTCAACCCTGAAACCAGCTGATACACGCTCCGTTTACCTTCTGATTCATCCATGTGTTGCTAGCTCTCTTTCGGTCTGGCTGAAGAGCTGCAAGAGATGAAAAGATCTGTGCTGCATCTGTTTCCTCAACCAAACCAACAAACTATGTGAAGCTTTTCCCAGTATAATAATCCTTTTATAGTAATCCCTGTGAAAAGGCACCCAGGGCAGATGACAAATCAACAGGCAGGCTTTGAAGCATGTGACTGTCATATATCTCTGGTTAACTGGATGCCAAGCTGACAGTACAAAGAGATTTAAAACTACAGGAAAGAAATGCTGACATTAGTGCATCCTTCCTGACTGGGGGGGGGGCACCTCAGAAACTCGCCCCATGATGTTGTGCTGGTGCAGCAAACCACCAGAGATGGTTTTTTTCCCTTCAATCTGTAGGGTGTAATGAATTATGAAGCTGTTTTTCCTCAGACTAGGACTGGCAGGACTAGCAGAGCAATGAATTAATCTAAAGAGGAAACAACTTTGAAATCGAAACCAAGCAGGGGCTCCAGCAGCTCCAGCAGATCAGGGTATAAATATGAAATGGTTTTTGTGGTCCTGCTCCTCTGCATTATTATTTGCAATGTGTTGTATGAGATCTTCTATAGCGTCAGAACATGAGTTTTAGGTCAGTGACCAGCAGCCAGCAGCCTCCATTTCAGTGAAGTGCAACCTCAGGAAGGCTCTGCTGCTTCAGAGAAAGCTTCCCAGAAAATGGGCCAGCACACAGCATGAGTTGATTGAAATTCATGAAATTATTCATTAATTGATGCCGGAGCACAGTAAGCATGAAATAGAAGTAATTCTAAAGCAAATAACCATGAGAGATGCAGCAGGGCAAGGGTGAACCCTCATGGACATCATCCCCACCCTGGGAGCAAACTCTGCTCAGTTCCTGCTTTGGTGGTGAGGAGAAGTGCCAGGACAGGACAGGGGCTGGATGGCTCATTCTTGAAAATGAGATTTTTAAAGAAAAAGAGGCCTGTTGGGGTTTGCCTCTCAGCAGTGCTCTCACAGGGCAGCCTGGATCCAGCCGGTGCTTGTCCTCTGGCTCCCTGCTGCTCAGAATCACGTGCCAACCTAAATCAGAGAATCTCAGAACGGTTTGGGTTGGAAGGGACCTCAAAGCTCATCCAGTGCCACCCCTGCCCTGGGCAGGGACACCTTCCACTGTCCCAGGCTGCTCCAAGCCCCAATGTCCAACCTGGCCTTGGGCACTGCCAGGGATCCAGGGGCAGCCACAGCTGCTCTGGGCACCCTGTGCCAGGGCCTCATCATCCTCACAGTCAAAAATTTCATCCCAGTATCCCATCCAGCCCTGCCCTCTGGCAGTGTGAATCCACTCCCCCTTCTCCTGTCCCTCCAGCCCTTGGGAATTGTCTCTCTCCATGTTTTCTGCAGCTCCTTCAGGCCCTGCAAGGCCACAGTGAGGTCACCCCAAAGCTTCTCCTCTCCAGGCTGAACAATCCCAGCTCTCCCAGCCTTTCCTCCCAGCAGAGCTGCTCCATCCCTCTGCTCATCCTGGTGCCTCCTCTGGCCTCTCTCCAGCAGCTCCACGTCCTCCCTGTGCTGGGCCCCAGGGCTGGGGCAGCTCTGCAGGTGGGGTCTCACCTGAGCGGGGCACAGGGGCACAATCCCCCCTCCCTAAATCTCCTGTAGCATTGCCTCCAAATGGCCCCAAAACTGCCTCTTTCCACAACACTTCTGGATGAAATTTGTGATTAATGTCTTTTTTCCTTTAGCAAATCTGGTGCAATAGGGTATTTTTCTGCAGCAAGTTATGGGAAATATTCTCACCTCAGTATTTCTCTAAACATGGGATTCAAAACATGACCTATTTCAGGGAGTTTTAGAGACAGGGTGCTCTTGGGCCCCCTCTGAAACTTTCTGGTTGCTCAATATGCTGCTGGTTCAGTATCCTTTATTCTCACAGACCACAATATCTGGGAACATTTGCTTTCCACAAACATAACACTTACCTTTGACTTTTTTTTCAGATTTTTTTTCTATTCTATTTGTAAATTTGTTGTTCTAGGGGGAGTGGTAGTAGAGAGCTTCCTTGCTCAGCACCACTGAGGTCTTTGGGCTGAGATGCAAGAAATAAAGTGCAACAGAGGGATCTTGGAAAAGGTCCTTGAGCAGAGCCAGGCAATCCTGTTACTCCCCAAAGCACCTCTCCTCTCTGCAAAAATAAACAGTAAAGAAGGGTAAATTTAGAAAACAGCAGCATGTTCTAGCAACAAGAAGGGATGGGAGGGAGGAGAAAGAGAGTTGTGTTTAAAACAGAAGGCAGCTGTCTTGTGAAATGTTTCTAGGATAGTTAAATTTATCCCACGGTTTTCCTTGTGGTGCTGGGACTCATTAAATAGCAGAGGCATGTTGTCCACATTTGTTATCTAACATTTGCCTGCATGTGTTATTCAATAATGTATATGTACCAAATGCATTATTGACGATGTTTAATACTGGAAGAATACCAGAGCAATACAGACTGTGCATGATTAATCCTCCAGAAACAAACCTCAGGAAAATTGGTCAGTAGTTAGAGAACCATGTTTGTCTTGATAAAAGATTTCACTGAGAAAAACAATGACATTTCCATTAATTTCCAAGGGCTTGAGACCAGGTGAGGAATTGCAGGGAGAAGGCGTTGCTACTGCATTTAAAAATCTGAAGTTTATGTTACTTGGATGCATTTGAGAGAGAATTTTTCCTCGTGTTTCCCTCCCCAAGGATGTTTTGTAAAAACGTGGAAGTAATTAGGACTGGAGAGGCACTGCACTCGTTTCAGATGAGGAATAGCTTTCCAAGGCTGCTGAGCATTTGCCCTGCTCTGGTCCCACCGGGGGCAGTTTGAGAACAGGCTGCAGTCAGTGGAAGTGGAATCCTGCCAGTCTTGGGAAGTTTAAAAAAAGCCTGCCTTGGATAAACACTGAGATGTTGAGAGTGATCTTCCAGCCACGGGAAATGCTGGTGTGCTGATTGCTGCGATTTCTAATGGATTTGGAAAGCAAGTGTTCAGATTTTTTACAGCTTAACAGGTATTTCCTTTAAGACAGCCAGAGGAGAACCACCCAACATCACCTTTTGCTTAAAAGCACACAGACTGCAGAGGCCACACGAAGTTCTCAGGCAGCATAAGATTGGATCATGAATTCCAGGAGCTGCTAGCAGCGTGTTGCATGTGAAGCTTTTGTTTCGTTCTGCTTCTCGTGCTTTCCTTTGTGTTTGGATTTCGAGTGGGTTGCTGATGATAGATTTCATTTTGCTGTAATGCTCTGGGGTGAGGGGTTGGCAGGTAACCTCCTGACACCTGCTGTGGGACTGCTTTTCTAGGATCTCTTTTAGTTCTGTAACTGTTTCTGCTCTCCCCTAGGTGCGACCTCAAAGACGTACTGATTATCTGATCAGCCCAAAGAAAATCAGGAATGTGACACTCGTGTAGGATGTACTTCTCCGAGATATTTCTCTAGCAGTTGCATTTTTGCACGTTTGGATGCCTTCCTGCGACAGAGAAAAGTTAAAACCAGTTCTCTCAGTTTAAGTTATAACTTGTAAGTTATTTTTCTTTTTGTTTTTTTTCCTCATGCAATGAGATAAAATTGCAACCTTTTATAATGCAGCATGTGATATCTCAGCAAAACAATGGACATAAATGACATAAATGGATGGCCTTAACTTCCAAGACAATGAGTCTGATGGGACTGTGGAAGAAGAATCCACATTTTGGGTCCCAAGGAAATCAGAAAAACTCCTGTCAGACAGGAATGTTATGTTACAGCAAGATTAAGGACTGGAAATGCAAGATATTTATTATTTCAGAAAAACTGGNTAATAATAATAATAATAATAATAATAATAATAATAATGGTTAATACAATATCTATGCTTTTTAATGTATTTTATGTTGAGTTTTCAGATCAACAACATTTTTCCATTCCTATTCTGTAATAAAATCAAGGCAAGTTTTCATGAGGGCTGCTTCAAAATTTCTAGCAAAACGCTCTTTAGATCAGAAATGACATTTCTCCATTTCAATACATTATTTTATAAGAGCTATTTGCCTTAAATCTGATGTTCCATTTCAAAATAAAACCCAATCACCCATGTGCCAAAAAAATCCTTTTTTAAAGAAATTGAAATTCAAAAATCTTAAGCTGAAAAATGCAGATTTGAAACTCCTGACTCTGAAGAGTTGCTTGAATGTTTTATGCCTCTGTTCTACTTGTGGGCCGAGTTGTGTCACAGCAATGGTGGCTGCTGGAATTCAGTCTGAACAGTGTTTTTTCCTCAGGGATAGAGTTGATAATGACCATGGGAAATGCACTTTAACAAAGCAACTTCTCAGCAGAGCAGATCCAGCACATGAACCATATCTAAGATTAATGAAATATTCTGTCTGAAACTTTATATTTCATAATAAAAAAGTTCAAGCTTATTATTTTTTTTCTTTTACAAAAAGGCAAACTTCTCCCAGAAAAACAAGTTATTTTGAATGTACTCTTCTTTCTACCCACTCAAAGAATTCTGAATTATTCAGTGTGTCTCATGTTAATCTTTGGTACGAACCGACGCAGGTGCTCTTGCAAGAAGCCCTTGCTTGGAATCACTTCCAGTGACACTCTGTGCAGTGAAACTGAGGAATTTGAAACCTGAACTCAGGAAGGAAAAGTTGTTTTGCACATTTAGCATTTGGAATCTCCTTAACTTGTGCCAGATTTTGCACTGCTGGTGGCATTTTCAGCCAGTCTGTCAGGACAAGTGCAGGGTCTGCCATGTGCTGTTTGTACACAAAGCTGTTTCGAATTCTGACCATCTACAGCCTTTCTATCTTGTTTGCCTGAGGAGGAGCTTTGAAATGAATTTTGTAGTGTTATACAGACAAAAATATAAGCAATTTACATTGTGGTATATCTTGAAATTGTCCTTGAAAATATCCTTATTTTGAATTAAACGCTCATGGAGAAAAACATCTACCTCATTCTGATACAAGTTCCCGTTGCTGACATCGCCTTGTTACCACTGTAGCTGAATGCAACCTAAACACAAACAAAAATCCACTTTATTAGAGGAATGTCCACTGCATGGCAGAGGGAAGTCCAGGGTAACAGCAGCCTGTGACTTGAGGGGTAAAACCACGGAGCTTTGGCTTTCTGGGCATGTGCATTGTTAACAAGGCCTCCTGGTTGTCAGAAAAGTAGAAAAAACCTGTGAAGTGTATGGAGACAGGGGTTCCCCAGCAGAAAATGTTGATTCTTTGGGATGTATTTTGCAAAGGGATCAAGCTGTGCTCCTTTGTTTATCTCCAAGCCCTTGTTTTCAAGCTTAGCTTCGATATTATTTGGTGTCAGAGTAAAGCAGCCAACCTAGAACTGAAGAAAACCTTTTCTCCAGTTAATCTGTATCCTTCCACGTTAATCAAACACATTTATGTGTTCATGCCATGGGCCAGAGGACACAAACTTGAGGCTGTGTCAGCAACAAGGAGATGTCTGTGCTGGGGAGTCCCCACTGAGATTCCCAGGCTGTGCTGCCTGGTGCTCGAGGCTCTTCAGAGGATGCCAGCAGTGCTCCCAAAATTGGTTTGCAGGCTGTGGCTGGGCAAAAGCGCTTCGTGGCACTCCTGATGAATGAACAATCTGAGAAGAGAAGGTTGGAGACCTCACAGCAGCCTTCCAGTATCTGAAGAGAGGCTACAAGGAATCTGGGAATGGATGCTTCATCAGGAACTGTAATGAGAGAACAAGGGGAATGGCTTTAAACTGACAGAGAGCAGGGTTAAAAGGGATATTGGGAAGAAATTCTTCCCTGTGAGGGTGGTGAGGAACCTGGAACGGGTTTCCCAGAGCAGCTGTGGCTGCCCCTGGATCCCTTGAAGTGTCCGAGGCCAGGCTGGACGGGGCTTGGAGCCACCTGGGATAGTGGAAGGTGTCCCTGCCCATGGCAGGGGCTGGAAGTGGATGATCTTTAAGGTCCCTTCAAACTCAAATCCCGTTTTAGGATTCTAAGTGAGGCTCCAAACCTGGGAACCACGTGGGAGCCCCTTCCCTGATGACAGCTCCAAGCTGTCTCAGTCAGACATCCCCGGGACACCCCAGACAGGTCACCCTCCAGCTGTGCATCCTGCCTGGCAACTGGAAAGTGCTCCAAGGTGCCGTGCTCACCTCAGGGACCACCAGCCAGCAGGAAAATGCCCGTGGACATCCCACAGCAGCGGGAGGAATGAACACCTCCCTGACTGCAGCTCTCACCGACTCAAACAAATGAAGATTTTTACACAAACAGGTACCAACCACAGCCATGGAAACGTGCACATTACCCAGAGTCTGGAGCTCTTTTCCCTTCCTGCCAGCTACAAGAATGCATCCCACACAGCTATGGAACACTCCTAACAGCGTTGGCATGAGGTTAAAAAATTCTCATTGTGTCCTTGGAATTTATGGTCGGGGGCATTTATTTCCTTCCAGATTTGTTTTCTTCGGGCATGTTGTACAGCCTGTATATCATCTCCAGTACTAGCTGTTACTTATGTTTGCAAATAGAGCTCCACAAATAACAATACATAAAATACAGAGACCATTTTCAGCTCGCAGGGAATATAAAATATGCAGGCACTTTCAGAAGGCACAGTAGACTAAAAATATTGAATTTCAGGCACTTTATGGAGACACCAATCTTTTGTACACATGCATATTGATTTATAATTATGACTTGAGGGACATTTTAGTAATCTAGAAGTATCCAGCTTTTTACAGCTCACAGACTGTGCACAGTTTGATAATATAAAACCCTTCCACGTTTCCTTACAAAATGTTCTAATTTGAATTCTGTGCTTGTATATGCGGGGAAAAAAATGCATTGAAGATAAACAGTTTTTCATGCCCCAGTAAGGTTTCCTAAACTTGTCTCACCAGTTTTGTGTTTCACAGAAAATTCAGGCTACTTTTAATACAAAGCCAATACAAAGTCACTTAAAAATAACACTTGGCTCCATGTGGAGGTTTCTTGTTTCAACAAAATGCACCTCAGGTTTGTGTGGGCTGAGTGAAATCAACAGATGAACTCTTACTGAAGGGTACTCACAATATTGACTGAACATTTGGTTTCTTACTGATCTGATTGAACAGAGCTTCCATTTGCAATATTTATTTGGTAGAATGTACGATACGGGGTGCTGCTAACCTAAAATGCAGCATTTTTGAGGATTTGGGCCTCCCAGTGACATAGATGGGAATAGCTCTTTGGTTGCAGGGCTCACCATCCCTTTCCTCAAAAGGATCCTGCACGAGGCAGGAAGAGCACAGCTTCCTACCAAATTCCCCAGCAGAAGCTCATGGAAAACCGGAATGTGGTCTCCTTAAAGTGTCAGAGATAACTCATCTTCTCACCCCTCACTCTCCACACAAGCAGATCTTCCTCACCTAAAGTGGGGACATGAGGCCCACCCCCAACTCTCCCTCTCCCTGAGTTTCTCTAAATCCCACACCCACGTTCCCAGCAATATCATGGAATTAATCCAGTGGCCTCATGATAACTGCGTAACTAAAACTGAACAATCAGGATAGACCAAAGTGGGCTCAGATTTTCAAGCTGTAATAAACCCCAACCACCTCAGCTGCCAACACTGCTCCCCAAACACCTTTGGCATCTCAGTACTTTTCTTCCCAACAGCCTCCAAAACCCCTCCTAAAGATGAGGCTGAGCATTGAAATTCACAGAGCCACTTCATCTGGAGGAGCATGCTCTCGGCAGATGTGACTTTTATGATTACTCTCCTCCCACTCACCACGATTGAGTCTTGTTCCCCAGGCTATAAACTACCTGCCTCTTCCTCCCCCCAGGTGACAAGCAGCTTCATTTAACTTTCTCTGTCTCTCATTTTCCGCCCTCTTCACCATCCTTTCTTCTCTGCAGCTCCCAAATCCATTTCCTTTAAACAAAGGCCTAATTGATACATACCTAATTAACATCTGAGCGTTTCTTCTCAGCTTGTATTTAGCTCTGAAAATTGCTGCTTCTATTTCAGACCTGAATAAGGGCTTGCATACCTGAAAGTTTGCCTGATATTTCCAGCAATGCCAGTTGATCCAATAAAACACGCACTGGTGGCTGTGTATTCCCATCATCCCATACACCAGGACTTCAGGAGGACACTGTGTCTGCCTGTGCTGGTGGGAAAAAAAAAAGAGAAAGAAATGGAAGCCAAATCAGTTCTGCATTAATATGTCTGCACCAAACCCCCACAGCCAGCAGGAAAGTTCTCCATGTTGTTGGGAAGGTAGGATTTGACAGGAATGTTCTACCTTGCTGCAGTTTGTAGCTCTGTGTGAGATTTCTGCCCTTCTTCCCTGCGGAATTCCGTTTTCTCTTATCCATTCCTCACCCTGCCCTCTGTTCTTTGGGAGGTGCAGGTTGCTATCGACTCCTTCCCATTATCCTGGAAACTGTGGATTATTTATGCTAGATTAGCACAGATAGTTATGTAAATGATGCATCTTTGCAGGCTCAGAGGAATATTGCAATGGGCTACTCCTTTCCAGCTCAGAGAATCAATGCTTGGGAGCTCCCAGCATCATTTGGCATTAGCTCTGATAGCAGAGTTCGTGTCACACAGATGTTATTTATATTGTTTATTTTCTCCTGTGCTATGATCACTCCCTCAAATGAGGCTTACACCAAGTGCTTTTTAAAAAAAATAATGTTCCAGCAAAACACTCTGTTTGGTTTTGTTTTGGGGGAAGAATGCCAAAATTGAGGGAAAACAATACTGAGAGGTTTTTATTAGAGAAGTCAACCAGATCCATCTCAGCCCTGCCACCCCCTCATTAGCTTCCCATCAAAAGGGCCCGGGGACTGCTCCGACCTTGGATCAGCTCATCTGTGCTATTGATTCCCTTAATCCCAGTGACCTTCCCACCAGATACTGATGCTGTGGGCTCAGGTCTTACCTGGGCCGTGTTTTCCTGCACCCTGGCTCTCTCCACTGCAAACAGCACCCATTTCACCCCTCCTGCGGAAGCATGAGGGAGACTCGAGGCTCAGCCCTGCTGCCCCACAGCTGACACTCTTCCAGGGAGGCTGCCAGGATGGATTTTCCTTTCCCAGCAGAGCAAGGATTCACATGGGGCTACAATCTGCCAGATGCTGGGACTATTCCATGCCACAGGGTTTCATTTAGGTGTCACCCTACTGACAGACAGCGAATCCCCCTTGATGGACACTGCTGACATTAGGTTTGCCTCTTGCATGTTGCAGCACCTGTGCAGAAGCCTGATCTTCCTGACAACTGCTGATCCACACTGGAATTGTGTTGGGGAAACAATTCCTGCTTGAAAATCAGCATTATGTTGTGATATTTTTCAGTATGAAGCAGTTAGACACATTCAAACCATGCAAAACACTGGCACAGGTTGCCCAAGAAGCTGTGGCTGCCCCTGGATTCCTGGAAGTGTCCAAGTCCAAGCTGGATGGCGCTTTGAACAACCTGGGATAGTGGGAGGTGTCCCTGCCCATGGCAGGGGTGGTACTGGATGATCTTTAAGGTCCCTTCCAACCCAAACCATTCTGTGATTCTCTGATTCTAAAGCAGAGGCTGTTCTGTTAAAATGCCAGCGAATTTAGCAACAATTTTTGTGGAGTTCTTAATTTTGGAAATTTGCAAGTCTGTTCCCTGATACTCTAAAAACATCCTCATGAAGATTTCAGGTTGTCAGCCAAGCCCTCTGATGCTGCCTGAGCTCAGAAAACACTTTAAATTTGATCACTGCTTCCCCGTCTCCATTTGCAAAATGAAAACTAAAAGGTAGCAAAGAGGAAAACAGTGCCTGTGCCAAGCCACCAAAATTCACTGGAGAGGCATCTGAGCTGGCAGAGGAACAGTTACTTTCCCCTACTCCTTTCATCCATTGCCAGAGCAGGGGACAAACACAGAGTGACTGGGATGGGGCTGCTGCTCACCAGGAGTGCTCACACTGCTGTGCTGGGTGGAAGGGAGCAAAGGACGTGGGAGAACAGCTGAAACCTGCTACACAGTTTAAAAGGAAATCAACCATTTTCCCCTAAACTTATTTATGGTGGTTACGTCATGGATTCTGTCATGCTGCTTGCTACTAATTATTGATTATTTACCCTTCCCTGTGAGGGTGGTGATGCCCTGGCACAGGTCACCCAGAGAAGCTGTGGCTGCCCCTGGATCCCTGCCAGTGTCCAAGGCCAGGTTGGACAAGGCTTGGAAAAGCCTGGGACAGTGGAAGGTGTCCCTGCCCATGGCAGGGGGTGGAAAGATGTGATCTTTAAGGTCCCTTCCAAACTGTTCTATGATTCCATGATTCCCTTTCCCTAGAGGTCCTGAAAAGAATTGTGGCATTCTATATTCTGTTGTGCAACCAAACTTGAACACATTTTATAACTTTGTATTAAATGACAAGTCAAAATTCTGTTCCCTTTGCTCATGCAAAACCTTTGCTGATCTCAGTGGGGTTGAGTCTATTTTAAAACTAAAATACCTCTCATGCAATAGGACCATCCAGAATTACAAATAAATGTATTTTTTTCCAGGGCTTTCATATTTTACTTTTTTTCATAACATCTAAAGGTTAGCTGAGTGTATTAAATGTGTTTACAAGAGGCAGGTACCAAAGAGGATGGAACACTGGGAAGTGCAATGGCTGGAAAGCACAAGGTAAGGGAGGAGGTGGCTGTGGTACACACACATATTTCCACTGCTCTGAGCTGATACCTGAGAGCTGAGGTCTTGGGGGACCTGATGAAATGACTTAACTGCTGTAAATGCAATTCTGAGTGCATTTAGTGCAGCTTCTCAGGGCCCTGGGACTGCCAGCAGCCACTGGAGCCACCTTTCCCTGTAATCCTCCTCTGCAGGGAATTCCACCCTGCACGGGTTTGCTGCCGGTGTTTGAGGCGATGCTGTGTAACCTTCCCTCACAGTGCTGTGAGAACAGCGGAGCTGGGAGAAAGAGCAGTGAGAATCCCCAGCCAGGAACTCTGCTCAGTCCCTGCCCACTGCCCAGCACCTCCTGGGCTGCCTGGACCTTGTGCCTGCCTGTCCTTCTGGACCTGGGTGGTCACCTGGGCTGCTGGTGCCTGCCTGGTGGGGCCTGGACCCCGTTTGCTGCTGCCAGACCCTTTGGGAGCTGCAGAGAAGCTCTATTTCCTGGCAAAGGGAATTCCTCAGGTTGTAAGAAAGATTATTTTGGGGACAGATTTAGAAGTTGTTTTTACAGACAACACAAACTAAGTGGTTAATGCACCTTCTGTAGATTCCACTGGTTGCACGTTATGACAAGTAAACCCCATCCGTTCTGGGACAGAGTTAATTCCAGATTTAAGTGCAATCCTTCCACCAGGCAGTGAGGCACAGCATCACCCTCTACAACTCCCTGACAGGGGGTTGTAGCAAGGTGGGGGTTGGTCCCTTCTCCCAGGCAACAGGACAACAGGAAACAACCTCAGGTTGTGCCAGGGGAGGTTCAGGCTGGACATCAGGAAGAATTTCTTCATGGAAAGGGTGGTCAAGCATTGGAATGGGCTGCTCAAGAAAGGAAAATCACTGTCCCTGGACGTGTTGTAGAAATGACTGGACGTGGCACTCAGCGCTGTGGTCTGGGTGAGAGGATGGTGTTCAGTCAAAGGCTGGACTCTGTCATCTTAGAGGCTTCGTCCAACCTAAATGATGCTCTGTGGGATTCTGTCTGTGGTCCTTGGTGTTCCTGCCACAGGAGCTCCTTTGGAAATACCACAGCATCACTCACAGGGCACAGGAGGGAGCAGCCTTTACCCAGAGGGACAGGCTGGGCTTTTTCTGTTGAGGGGGCAAAGGTCCCTTTGCCATGTAACAGTGGACCCCGTGGTCGTACAGGGAAGAGGGAGGTGAGCCGTTTGTCTTCATCACTGCGTGTTTACTGAGGCACCTGGCTGTATCGACGCAGAGGCCACTCAGCCCTGTCACCCCGTGGTGCTGCCCCTGAGCAGATGCCCAAAGAGAACTGCCTCAGTGTTCAGAAACCTTTCCACTGTAACTCCTTTCCTGCTGCGACAAAGCCACTGCTGAACTATGCAGCACCACTGCCAATAACGTTTTATCTCCCTCTAGAGAAGTTTTCTTCCTCACCGTTCTTTGCAGATGCTTCTTTTCTCCCCCTCTGCCTTCAATTTGTTGTTGACTCTCAGAGCTTTACTTGTTTAATCAGGACCCCAAATGCCTCAGAGTAGGTGCCTTGACTCCTCAGCTGGCTGTCAAGCTCTGTGAGCAGCTACATGGCACTGCAGAAGAAATAAGGAAGGAAATCTATATCCTTTTCCCTCACTGGCCAGGCTGCTAACAAATTCTGCCCTGCATTGCAGATGTGATTCAATTATTTCAATGAACCCAATCAGAAATAATTAACGAAGACTTTCCGATGCATATTGGGAAGATCATCCACCAAAACAGGGAGTTTTTCTTTCTTTTGCTGTATTGCTACACTCAGCAGCTTACAGCTAATAAGTTACAAAGCCTTGGTTTCCTTGATTCCAACTGCTAATCCCTTTTGGTAGGGCAGAGGTGGATACAATTAATGTCAGAGGATTATGAAGGCACTGATGGTTCTTTGAAATGGAAACTGTAAGAAGAGCCACAAGCCATGGTTACCCACATTACAACACTTAAATCACTCCTTGGCTTGTGTTTGTTAATTTTGCCACCGAGCAAGATTTGCACCTGTGTCCTTTGTGCCCTTTTGTAGCTGCTTAATGATGAAAGTTCACCGTGGGCAAGTGAGTGACAGGCCACAGAATCTCTCATGTTCTGTGTGTTTCCCTTTCAGGGATGCACTGCCTTCTGCCACACTTGTGGGTCAGCGACCAAGGCAATTAAAAACAGCAGCTAAACAGCCTTTAATTTCAACAATTTCCGTGGAAGTGCCAGCCTGGGGCTGTTTTTCCTGCCGCAGGTGCAGGATGCTGAGTGTTCAGTTCACACTGCCTGAGTTGATGCTGTGCTGGAGACTCCATAGGTAAGAGTTCACTGAACTCAGTTTGCTCCATTTGCTGTTTTCTGCTTCTCAGCCACAGTTGTCAAATGAACAGATTTGCCAGCACAGGGTTGTTGCTTTTTTTTTTCCTATCAGGGAGCAAGAAGATTTTATGAAGGCCTAAAGTTCTAAGTAAGAGGTCAATTGGCATAATCAGCAGTTTAAGTAATAAGTCTATTATCATGCTTTCGATTTCATTAGCCAATTAATGATTCCAGCCCCTGGGTTAGAAGCGGCATTTCAGTGTGCAGGGCATGGTGATTCTCAGTGGAATCATAGAACCTCAGAATGGTTTGGGTTGGAAGGGATGTTAAAGATCATCCAGTTCCAACCCCCTGCCATGGGCAGGGACACCTTCCGCTATCCCAGGTTGCTCCAAGCCCCAATGTCCAACCTGGCCTTGGACACTGCCAGGGATCCAGGGGCAGCCACAGCTGCTCTGGGCACCCTGTGCCAGGGCCTGCCCACCCTCACAGTAAGGATTATTTTCCTACTATCCAATCTAAACCTGCTCTCTGTCAGTTTGAAGGCATTCCCCCTTGTCCTGTCACTCCAGGGCCTTGTAAATAATCTCTCTCCATCTTTCTTGTAAGCTCCCTTCAGGTCCTAGAACAGTACAATTTTAATTTACTTTATGGCTAAGATAATTTATTACACAAAACCTCAAAAGGACACAGTGGTTACTTTGTTCTCCAGGCATCAGTCATGTCCTCCTTTAAATTAGAAATGTGTGTAATGGAACAGGGGGAATAAACATCTACTATGGAAATGAACGTTTGTTGGGGTGTTTATGTACTTGCACATTTCTTTGCTTGACATTAATAGAAAGTAGCAAGAAACATATTCTGGCAATACTCTTGGTCACAGTCCAGAACTTTGCAGCAGTGAGGGAGGAAGGACAACATGGGCAGGGAGGGAAGGACTCATTTCAGCAGCAGCAAGTAGCTGCCTCTCATGTCAGCACTGCTGCTGTAAACCAAACTGCAGTAATGATGCATGGGCAAGGACCTTGCTCATCAGATGGAAAATGCAAAGCCGTTTATTGCGCAGTCAGAATTCCCTAAATCCCAGCACCCAACAGGATATAACATCGTATAAACAGGAAAGATGTTCACCACAGTGTCCCCCAATCACCTGGGGCATTGCACAGATTTTACCTATGATGGTAATAGGCAAACAATGCCCTATAAGGCCACAAACTCCAATGAACACTTCTCACAGGCCCAGTCTGTCCATAAACACACAATCCTCTCTCAGTCCATCCCCAGTGACCTGGATGCACTCCCAGGGTCACCTCCGGGCCCAGGACAGAGGCCCTCTCTCTGATCCTCAGGGCCTATCCCTCCACCACCACCCAGTGCACTCCAACACCAAACTTCATCCACTTGAAACTTTTCTTGAAAGACACTACACTGAAGAAGACTGAGACCGGATACTGGCCTGTTCTGCCAACAGCTCTCCTGAGAGCCAAATCACCCAGTTTTGCATTAATCATGAGCCTTTTCCCACCGAACACCACACATTGCACAGGTTAGTGCTTTTTCATCCTGCATTTAAATGTGGTCTAAGCAGGTAAGACACAAACTGTTTATAGATGCAGCACTGAGAGTGTAATTAACCATCCTGCTTAATGAGGTATTAGTGAGGATGTGTATACAGTGGGCATTCACCTCCTTCTCAGTCTTTGCCCTGATCAGTGCTCATCAATTTGGGCTCTCCAGAACAAACAACAACAGAAAATCCCATTAGGAAGTAAAGCTTCAGATATCACTGAAGATCCTGAGTCACTTGTACAGGCTACAGCAGGACTGGCAGAGTTTTCCTCCTGCACCAGGGTAAGACAGGTCCAGCATTGGGCAGCCCTTGCCCTGGCCCTGGATTCAAAGATTTTCTGCCTCCCAAAAAGTTGGGCATACTTCAAAGCAACTCCATAGGCTGGTTCTCCAACCAAGGAACAACTCCTGACCAGATGGCAGCAGGAACCCTGTGAGTGTGTGTTAGGGCTGCTGAAATCTGCTAGAGGTTGGAACTACACTGCGTTCGCAAAAAAACCCTCTTTACTCATCTGAAATTTGTATAAAAATACAGTCCCATACCTAATGCCACCTGGCAGAATAACAATGTGTTACTGACAAAATTAATACACACACAAACAAAAAAAAATCCAGGCTCTAGGTCAGAGACACCCTTTTATGTCACCCTTGCACATGGTGTCCAGAAATTTATGTTAAACAGTTGAACTATGTTTTCTTACTTGCATTCAGTATTTAATTGTTGTTCCACTGAGCTGGGGAACCTGATGACCTCCAGAAACCCCTTTTTGACCTAAATTTTTCTTTGATTCTATGAATTGTTTTGAATTCCACTGAATTGCTTTGAAACATGAAACAAGGCAGATACATGCTCAGAAAAATGGCAATGCACTCTGTAAAATAAGCCAGCAGGTTTTTGGTCTTTCCAGGGCAAGAGCTATGTTATTTAACACCTTTCCCTTCCTCAATATCAGGTGAACTAATCTGTTTACAGTTGCATAACATCATTAAAGTTTCAGCTTCTGAAACTTTAAATACAATGAGATGATAAACTAAATATTTAAGAGAACCTGGGATTAGATTCCCCTGACCTTCACAAACTCCTTCCAGTAATTTATATAAATGAAGCTACTTATTATTCACACAAATAAAGTGCATGTGAAAAATGTAAATGCAGGACTACTCCTGGTTTTTACAGCTGACACCAGAGCTAGTTTGTCCACTAGGCTCATAGCCAACGCTCCATCACACTGCCAAGGCCACTGTAGGGCCTGAACTGCTACTAATTGAGTCAAAATTATTTTGTTTCTGATCATTTGAGGGAGCACTGACTGGACTTTTGTTCTGGCCAGATCCTGGTGTAAATGTTGGACTCTTTTGTGCTTCAGGGCACTTGAGGTGCCCAGGGACAAACCAACTACCCGAGAATGCATTAAACCCAGCTGTGCTTTTTTCCTAGCCCCAGGTAACACGGTGCAGCTGTTTTTAATTTCTGTGCAGCAGCAAGTGTTAAACAAGCTCCATGTGACCTCACTTGCATTTTAAAGAGGTAATATCAGTAGAAATAAGCTGTAGAAGCAGCACAGTGCCAGACATACAGCCTGGGAGGTTGGAGTTGGGGGATACCACAGCTTGGCCTTGTTCTCACCCTCCTCCAGTGCCATCCATAGAAGGCTTTCATCTTTTAGGGGAAAGGTTTCTGTGTCAGCCCTTAGGGATGTATCCATAATGACCAAAAAATAGCTTTGAGTTCTTTTCTTTCCCTCACCGGAGTAGAAAGTTAAAGGAGAGGGAGGGGGAGGGAGTGGGAGATGCTCTTGGCAGGGCATAAGTCAGGGTGGTCAGTTATGTCCTGAAATAACCTCAGGGGAAACTTTCCTTTCATGGTCTGCAGAGAGATCCCAGAGAGCCCAGACCTTCCAAGCTCACCTTCTGACGGTGCTTTGGAAATACCACCATGGAAAACTGAATAAAATGGCACCAGGGTGAGCCAGGACAGAGAACCACTTCTCTTTTGTGAACATGAATCTATTTTAGAGTTATGCTGACCTTTGCAAGAACCTTCACTTAATAATACCTCAAATAAAGAGACTGGCTCAGAGAGAGCACTTTCTAGCAAGGATAGAAGGTGGGCAAGGGCCTCAGAAAAGCCATCACCCATTAAACTGAAATATCACCATAAGCCCATAGGAAATAGCTAAATGAGGTGTTATTATTGGTAACACAGACATTGTAGAAGAAAGATGAAGGAAAGGGAACTAAGCATTTACTTCTGTTAAAAGTGAGGGGTCATCCTTTTCCATCACTCGGCAGGGAGTTGCTTTTATTTCCACCTCCATTTTATCATTTTTAACATAAAAAATTACAAAGGCTATCATTAAAAAAGATTCAGCCAAATTAGCTGCACCTATTCATCATCTTAGGCCTTTGGATGCTGAACAGGATCATTTTTTTTAGTAGCATACTTTATGTCTCCTTTCCTTTCCATGCCTCACACTCCTCTCAGCAAACCAGCCATTGCTAAAAGGAGAGATTTAACTGAGTGGGACAGAACAGGCTGTGCTAAAGTGCCTGGTTTTGGGTCTCTGACTATGCCCATTGCTAAATGGGTATTTCTATAAGGCAGCCCAATCTGTCTCAGTCTGTTGTTGCACTTCACAGCTCAGAAATTAAAAAGTGCTGAACTCACCTTTCCCTTGACTGGCTCAATTTCTGAATGTTGAGTAAATATCTTTACCTTGCTAAGTGGAAGAGATTCCAATCTGTGAATAAACTGAATGTAGAAAATAAACCTAGATATGGCCTCTTGAAGTATCAAGCCCATTTCATGCTTCCTACCTCTGGCCAGCATTGTATGTAACATTAATTCTAACTGGCTCCTTTCAAAAACCAGGTATGCAAGGGAAAAAAGGCCCCAGCAGCTGAGGTTGAGAACTGCAAAACATCACTTATCAGTCCATAAATATATTTTAAAGAAGGTATTTAGCAAGAGAGGCAACTCCGCCTTTTCACTGACCTTCCTATGTGTGTGTCCTTACATTGGTAAGGGTTTTCCCTCTCCAGCAAACTGCTCTGTCATGATCCATGCCCTATCCCAGCCCATCCTGCACAGCAGAGACATTTTTGTGCCCTCTGAGAATGTGAGGAACCCCAATGTGCATTTGCATGAGGGGAGAGCAGAGATGAAGTGAGTTCACACTTGTTTCCTCCTTTGGCAGCCACTAACTATACACCACTTGACCTCGTGACTTCAGCTTCCTTTTACTGGAATATGTTATGGGTCATTACTGTCAACACAGCAATAAAAAGGTTTCTGGGGTAAGTGGAAAGCAGGGGTTTGGATGTCTCAACTCAGTATTTTTTTTCCTGTAAAATGTCTGGCAAAATTTGGGACTGCTATGACACAAAGATCAGAGGTGGTTTTGGGGGCTCTGCTCTGTCTAAAAGATGAAAGGCAAATAGGAGAGAAGCTCTTCTGAACCTCAGCTTTTTGCTGTTACAGAGACCAAGAAAAATAATAATCCAGTGGCTCCCCCAGTCCCAGCAGCACTGCTTGGTGGCGCTTGGTGGAAGAGGTCTCATTTTTGGCCAAACCAGTTCTCTGAAGCTGGGGTAGGAGAAAATAATGGGATTCCTGAGGTCCTCCCAGAGGTTGATACTGGCAGGGATGTTACCTCAGTCCTTTTGAAGCTGGGAGCCTTCTAAATCCATTATCTGAACAAGGATTTAGGGAAGAGACTCCCTGAGAATTTGCCCTTAACCTCTCCAAACTCACTGAAGTAAAGTAAGGGAACGAATGTTCTTTAAACTTCCTTATCTCTCCACATCACAAGTTATAATTGTGGATCTTCTAAATCACATCAATTCCTTTGCCTGTACAGAGATTGAAAATTGTTAACTGGTAATTATTATGTCTTTTAACCTTCTAATTAAGAGGGGAACTGCCACGGGTAAGCGCCAGGTAACATCTGAATGCTCCACATCTTCACATCCTCTGGCTTCTGCAGAGCTGAGCCAGTCAGGAAGTCAAACCCCAGAAGATTCTTCAGGCTTCGAAAAGTTTAGGGAGTTTGGCTTAAACTGAGGATGGCTTTCTTTATACCCAGGTTAAGGACACGTCTCTGAATGAAATCCATCAAAACTCTTTGGCCAGACAGAAGAATTGACACATATATTTGGGTGATTGGTTTTCGGGCTGTATTTTTTTAGGATGGAAGATGACTCACACTGTACAGTAAGTCATGGCTTGTAACTCTCCTGAGAAAAGACACAATTTTTCAAATTATATTTGATATCTTTGTGACACCGACAGTGATCAGATTTTGTTGGAACCATTGACTCATTCCTCTTGCATGGGAAAAAAAGGTTAGGTTGTAACAAAGGCCCTCAGGCCCAGATCTTTAAAGGTATTTTGTTGATTAACTACCCACAGCCATTAGCTTCTTAATTAAAAGGTAAGAAGGCATACTAATGGGAGTTCAGCTGTGGAAACGGTCTCTTTAGATTTTTTTCTTGGGCAAATTAGCTGATATGTCTGAGATGACCAGTCATCCGTCATCCAACATCTGAGGCTATGTTTGTTAAATCTACTGCTGCCAAGGAGCAAACCAAAGCCTATAATCGCAGCATATTCTCTGTGATTAAGGTTGTGTTCCAGACCTTCTCCTATTTTCTACGATTCAAAGGCACACATCTTTCTGAAACAAAAGCTTTCCATTTGAAATCAGCATCCTTGATTTCAGCTTCCACATGGACTTTTTTCTTCTGTGGAAAGTTTGTGTGAAATCGTTCCTTCTCTTTAAAAATTCATGGAGTGTAAAACCAGCAAGAGGCAGAGGTTTCACTTCACTGTACCAATTTCAAGCGCTGGGAGACTTCAGTTTTTGCAGTCACAGTCAAAATTGAAATATATTCTACCAAACAGAGCAGTTCTGCTCTGATGGAATGTGGAACGCCATTCAAGGCACAGCCGGATTTTCATTTTGATCTTTTTGGATTTGATTTGATTTGAATCAAATTTTGACTGAAAAATACAGCAGCCTAAGGAGTCATCCTCCCCTGCACTCTGTGGTACCTTGTGGAAGGAGTTTGGAGCCAGGTGGGGGTCAGGCTCTGCTCCCAGGTGACAAGTGACAGGATGAGAGGATATGGCCTTGAGCTGTGCCAGGGGAGGCTCAGGTTGGACATCAGGAGGAATTTCTTCCCGGAAAGGGTGGTCAGGCCTTGGAAAGAGCTGCCCAGGGAGGTTTGGAGTCCCCATCCCTGGAGGTGTCCAAGGAAGGCCTGGAGGTGGCACTCAGTGCTGTGGGCTGGGGACCAGGTGGGCATCGAGCACAGCTGGGGCTCGATGGGCTGAGAGGGCTTTTCCAACCTAAAGGATTCTGTGATTCTGTCTCCTCTGGAGCAATTCTGCAGCTCATTGTGCTTCTGATCAAACCACTTCACTTTACAAACACCTTCAGAGGTGGGATCTAAAGCAAAGCAAGACTGAGTAGTTGTGTGTCAGTGTCACTGACAAAGACTGAGCACACCATCAGCTCTCTCCTTTCACAAACACAACACCAGAGGAGCACTTCTCCTGTGAGGAAAGGTTGAGAAAGTTGGGGCTGTTCATCCTGGAGAAGAGACTTTAGAGCCCCTTCCAGTGCCTAAAGGGGCTCCAAGAGAGCTGGAGAGGGATTTTTCACATGTAGTGAGAGAACGAGGGGGAATGGCCTCAAGCTGGAGGCGGGCAGGTTTAGATTAGATATTCTGAAGAAATTCTTCCCTGTGAAGGTGATGAGACCCTGGCACAGTTTGCCCAAGAGGCTGTGGACTCCCCGCCCCTGGAACTGAAAGCTCTATGGGTCTCTGAGTAACCTGATCTAGTGGAAGGTTCCCTGCCCATGGCAGGCTTTGGAACAAGATGATCTTTAAGGTCCCTTCCAACCCAAATCATTCCAGGACTTTAACACACGCTTCTCCAATTATGGATTGCTCAGTCCGGCAGAGAAGAGCCATCTTCAGTTCCCTTAAACAGGTGAAGCTCCTTGGAAGCCTGAGAGCCTTTCTGTTCCAACATCCAGCTCAGATTCTCTTCTCTCTGCTGAATCTTGCAGGTAAGTGGGAGTAAAAGGCAGTAAAATTGCAGTCATATGCCAGCAGACAAGATTGAACACACACTGAGTGCAGACTTGATGAATAAGAAGGTGGTATTTTAATAGTCAATTTTCAGAATATAATGGCTCTTGAAAATAGATTGCTTAGAATATTTTCTCTACTTAGAAGTGCCAGTACTTAGCTGTGCACTTAAGTAAAAGCAGAACTTTGGGACACCTTTAAATTGAGGTATTGCCATGGGTTAGAAAGGCTGACAGAGAAAGGGGGTGCCTCAAAACTAAAATGTGATGCCATCAGACAGCATAAATGGCAGGGTATAAATAAAACAACTACTACAGTTACCTTTACTGTAAGATCCTTTTCAAAAGCTCAAGTTGCTGCTGCATTTCCAGAACTCAGGATTTGTCCATTTAAGATGGCTAGACCCAAGATTTGGAGGTGTCTGTGTGTCTGTGTGAATTCATGAGCTGTTAAGTTGAGCAGGTCCACACTGAGAGGCAGGAGAGGCACAGAGCATTTCAGCCCACAGTTCATATCTGGCTTGCTTTGGCCGGCTATGGAAATTTGCTGCAATGTTCCCCGGAAGGCAGGGAACAAGATTCAGAGGGAGAGAGAGAAAGAACAGATGCATCTCTGCAGGTCAAAGGCTTTCCCTGGGGAGAGGGGAGTTCTGTGCTCGCTCAGGAACCTGTCTGAGGGCAGATAATGCATTTTATACTGTGACTGCATGTTACAAAATGTGCAAGTTGTCCTCAGAGCAGTCACAGCGTGGAGGGCACTGTCACCACCATCAGCATCGTTCCTCTAGAAGGGACACCAGGCTGGGTACTGTGTTTCCAAAGAGTGCCGCCTCCCAGACACAGCTCGGCGTGCCCTCCAGGCCGCCTCTCTTGGAAGCTGTGAACTCCTCCAAGCAGGTCAGGAAATAAGAATTTTGTATATTCTCCTGCAGCATTTAGTGCAACGAGCCTTCTCTGCTAACCTGCTTCTCAGGGCACACAGCCTGAATTATCACCAGGAGATTTTCTGCTTGGATTTGACACATTTATTTCGATGGTGAAGAGCGAGACCGATGTGACTCCTCTCAGAGTCAAAGGGACCTGAAAAGATTTCCTCTCAGCGGTCTGTGTCTCTTCCCATGTGATTGGGAGCCCTTTGATCAGGAATACTCTGTTAATAATTCATGTTAGCATTGTGCCTTGTATCCATAAGCTGACAGACCAATGGCACTCCTGTCAGAACAGGAATACTAATGCCATACACCCGCAGTTGCTCTTCACTGGAAAATGGTGTCACATGAAACACAGCTTCTTCAGGGGCTAAACTTCACCATCTTTATTTTGGGTCCTTGCGGGGTAGCTCCTGGAGCTGCTCATGCAATGAACTCTTACCATGTTTGTTGCCTGCTTGGGCCACTCACAACAAAAACGGGGACAAATTATGTCAATTTTTAAAAAATGCCAGATGCTGGTGGAGGTCCTGGGAATAATGGTATCATGAAAGAAGCAAAAAATTGTGTTCAGTACCTCAAATTTCCTGTTCTGTTTCCCAGGAGGGTAAATTTTCTTTTCTCCTCCTTTTCTGGCCGACACACCTGTGGAAGCCTTTATTATTTTTCACATCCCTTGCCAAACTCAGCTCCAATTCTGCCTCCGCTTTCCTGATCCCATCCCTACATATTTGGCCAGCATCCCTGAAATATTCCCAGGATACACACCCCTGGTTCCACTGCCTGTGGAGCCTCCTCACCCTCAGGTGAAGGAGCCCAGCCCCTCTTGTCTCTGCAACTCAAAGACATAATGTGGTTTCTCATGAAATTTATTTCCCTGCCTCTGTTAATACTGGCCCTGAAGACAGATGTTGGCATAGAAAAGAGGCTGCTGCAAGGTAGTCCCTGGCAGTGGGAGGGCTTGTCAAGCTTCTTGGGCTCTCCAATATAATACTTAAACTTTTTATTGATTTGAGAAAAATTTGAGGGAGTTAAGTGCATTCCCAGAGCTAATTGAACCTATATTTCTTCACAGATACGTGAGTCAGAGCATCTGAGTGTGTATTGCCAAATATAGCAATTGTTCTCCATCAAAAGACGGATGCTGGAGCACAACAGCACACATCCCAAAGTTTTGCTTTAATTAACCATGCAGAGAAATGATCGAAAGGGCTGTTTTCCATGTGTCTGTGGAAGAAACGCTGCATATTTTAACAGGAATGGCAGCAAGACTGATGAGACAGAGAGAAGAGCCAGGGGTGAGCAGAGCAGCGATTCCCTGCCCAGTTTATAGGATTGCAGAATGTTAAGGAGTTGGAAGGGATCTTAAAGACCATCCCGTCCCAGCCCCTGCCATGGGGCACCTTCCACCAGACCGGGCTGCTCAAGGCTCCAACCTGGCTTTGAACACTGCCGGGGCTGAGGCACCCACAACCTCCCCGGCCAACCTGTTCCAGTACCTCACCACCCTCACAGTAAAAAAAAAAAAAAATGTTCCCCGTATCATTTATTCATCCGATCTGCCGCAATAATTCCCCATTCCCAGGCCGCCTCCAGCGCACCTGGAGTTCGTGTCTCCACCCCTGCAAAGATGCCCGAAGCCACCCCAAAGGGGCGCGCATGGTGCCGGGCATTGGGGAAAGTGCGGGGGGAAGGAGGAGGAGGAAGAAGAAGATTAAAAGGAAGAAGAAAAGGCGGATGATGATGATGAGGAGGAGGATGAGGAGGATGATGAGGAGGGCGCGGGAAGCGCTCCCGGCCGTGAGGGCCGTGAGGGCCGAGGGCCGCCAGGGGGCGCCGCGCGCTCTCGGGATGCGGGGAGCGCGGGGATTGGGTGGGGCCCGCGCGGGCGCGGCGCTGATTGGCTGGCGCGGGCCGGGCCGGGCGCGCGGCGCCGCTTCTTAACGCGCGTCGCGGGGCAGCGGGAGCGCTGAGCGCCGGCGGGGCCGCTGCCACTGTCACTGTCGCGACATGAGCGAGGTGAGCTGGG